>CM060484.1:19030030-19335030 GCA_030544235.1 Lepturacanthus savala
GTTGGTGCCGCATGGGGGGATCACAGAAGACACTACCTGGGAGATGTACATGATCATCAACCAGGAGGACAGCAGGTGAGGGAGCCTGGCCGAGGCAGAGCTGTTTGCTTCTTGGGCTGTTCCCTTTTAATCTGTCAACCCGTCACGTCTCTTTTCCCGCCACGCCGTCTCCTCCCCTCTTTGACGAGCATATGCCCCAAAACACACACGGATCCTCCCATACAGAGAACACGCTGTCACATGTACGGTAGGTGTGCATACACGCAGGCCGTGTTCCGCAGCCAGCAGGAGGCCTCTGCTCATCCTACAGAGGAGGACGTGATGTGTCACAAATACATCAGCAGCTGCACACAGATTGAATTTAAGCGACTGGCTCAGTGATGAAAGGATACACTCAGCGGATCTGGTAGCCTGTTTTGTGAGGGGTTTTTTTTAGACAGAAGTGTGGCAATATCTTTTTCCATCATGACTGATTAGAGTGGTGAATATTGTGAACTTGCCACGATGATAGATGATATTGATTCAGAATTTTTGGAATTTTATACACCTATTCCCTGCCAGTGGGGACCCTGTTTCTGAGATCTTATCACAAAGCTGATGCTCCAGAGGAGGAAAATGGCTGGACAGATCAGAGGAGGTTTTGGAACGGAGGACGAAAACCTTTGGCTTCTTCGCAGCAGAGCCTCAAAAGCTGTCATGTTGCTTGGACATGTTCTTGATTTATAGCAGACAATATCAGCCTGTCTGTGTGTGTGTGTGTGTGTGTGTGTGTGTGTGTGTAGGCATGCTCGCAAGGTATCGCCTTGACAACGCAGCTAACAGTCAATGAAATTTGATTTCTACATCCAAGCAAGGATCGATAGTGACATTCGGTGCGAAATCTGAAATTCACCTGTCAGCTCGCCCTGCCGCCGCCCACCCACTAAGTGCCCGGGGTCGTCTGGGTTAAAGATACACATCTAAAAGGTCACATAAAGGTCGTGGCTCGGAGCTCAGTTTAGTGCGGCGGTTTCACACTTCCCTGCCCAAAGTCCCCCCCGATCCAGCCGAGCGCTGCCCTCCGGGCTCCTGCTTTGCTCTGATAAGCCCGGCGCTGTTTACTTCTCCGGCTGTCGTTTTTTTTCTCCAGAAGCTGCAGGAGCCGCACGGCACGGAGCTGTCAGTCAAAGCCTATCTTCTGACAGCTGCGGAGTCCACAGGAGAAATTGGATCCTTTCTTCCTATTCAAACCTCAGCCATCTACATAAGACGGTGCTTTTTTTCCCCCGCGAAGAATAGGCATCGATCAGCTCCGGCTCGGTTTCAGGTGTTCACAAGAGCTTTTGATGACCTTGTTTTGTGCGGCGTGATCTTCTCCCGCTCGGAAGAGGACAGTGGATACTGTAATCCAAGGACAGAGCGATAGTGTGCGTGTGTGACATGAGCAGCCTGATATGATGGGACTCGTGAGTTGAGCTAAATTAGCCTCATTTTGAGCGAAACTTTGCAGGAGGCAAAGGCTCCTCTCTAGTATCTGTCTGCCTCAGACTGGGCTTCCTTTTAAAATTCAGATGAGAGGAGGATTCAAGATTCACTGAAGTCTCTATTGAGTTGACCAATCCAGTATATTTACCCTGAAACCTGCTCTGGAACAGATCTTTTTGGCCACTTTGCAGCAGAGCAACAAGCTATACACAGCATAACTGACATATTATACTATAAGATACTATACTAAAATCAAGCATAGAAATAATGATTAGTGTGAAATGTCACCAACAGATGTATCTGACCTGGTTTAATAGAAACAATGAGCGAGACCTGTTGCTGGTGTTCAGTGAACATTTAAGTCACATGACAAATCAGTTGTTTTCTCTGTCTTCGTGGAAATTCCAAAAATTTGCATTTCGTTGTCTTGGTCTCCAAACAGCATGAAAATATGACCAACTACTTCTACTTCTTCTCCTCTTGTTTTTTATAGACATTTTTGAAATAGCCTACTCCCACAATTCCTGATGAACACACATTTTGCTTCTAGTTATTTAGCTCCAAATCAGAAATGCACTAAACTCACATTTTCTTCTTCTTCTCCAAGATTCCAAAACTTTGAAATATTGATTAGTATAGTTTTAAGTAAAATGTTAACTCAATTATTAGTATTTTGTCTGTAATCTTGCTTCTATGAAAACTTGAGAGACAAAATGTCATTTCTCATTATAACCTGAGCAAAGCCTGGAATGTGCTGGACACTACTTTATGGGAAGAAAAACAAAATAAGAGTGTGTTATGTATACTGGACAAACGAGACATGACTTAACTAACAACCCCAACCCACTATCTACACTTTGGCTATCATCCTGGAGCGATTCCTTTGTTCTCATAACCACATCAGAGATGCTAAATAACCATCTTTAATCTTTGCTCACATGCAATCTGGCTAATTACCATAGTCTCAGCAGGTAACCTTGGTTTCCTCTGAGCCTGCGGCTGATTAGCACAAAAGTGCAGCTGCAGGGCCACGGCGCTGTCTGGATGTGTGATTTTATTTTTAGACAGCGGATCATAACCTATTTTAATTTTTTAGTGTTGATTGGTAACAGTGTAACAGTGTAAAAGTTTCACGCAGCATTCGGTGCCAGGATCTGTTAAAATAACAGGAACAAAACATCCTGAACCACGCACCGTAAAGGCAGCGGGGATTCTAACCTTTCAGCATGCAAACACATGCACACACACACACACATACACACACTCATGCATCAACCCTCACCTTCCCATCTCGGTTTTATGCATAAAACAGTTCTTCGCACAGCTTGCAGGCCTCACAGGTAATTGTTTCAGGGATTCCTGTATGAATTGTGTGATGGAGCGCTTCAGAAATCTCGCTTCAGTGTCTGCAGCAAAAGAATTTATTGAATTTAATTGATTAAGGCAACTCTGGGACACGAGTTGACACGGTGGGATGGGAGTAACGCCTAGTTAAAGTCCAGATAGGAATTTGTTTAGCAGACAGCCTTGGCTTCAGTCATAACATGACAGAGATGTTGAGATTGTTTATTTTAGCGGCGGTTCCCATGAGAACGGCCATGAGGAAATATCAGCCTGATGGAGGAGATGGCAGCTTCACATGCTGTGTATTGACTTATTATTACAGAAGTAGCCATATTGTAATTACATTTTTAAGTTAAACAATAAAAAAAAGTATTTTGATTAACAGCAGCAGTAGTCTGCACTTTATTCTAATTGTAATACAGACCTGAAATAGTCAAATATTCAGAAGTAAATTCATTCAATTGTAGATTTGTTTTGGTGATTGACTTAGTTATTTTTCATTAGAAATGCTTCTCAAATATGAGAATTTGCTGCGCCTGCTTTAATATTATTGCAAAGCTGCAAGAAGTACAGGAGTTTACAAATTATCACTTTAATATGGAAAAATCTAAATTAAAAATAATCAGTAATAATGCCTCCTGGCACAAGAAAACTGTGCACAGGCTGTTGAGTTGAATAAAAGAAATTCATCTGCTAAAGGATTAGTTAACAGTTTTTTTTCCACTTTCACTTTAAAAAAAAACTGTGCCGATAGATGGATAGCAATTGATATACAAGCAAGCAATGTACTTTTACATTTATACTAAATAATGTGATGTATGGACTTGAATGCCACTGGCAGTTTTACAATTAATGTTTTTTGAGAGCTGCAACTATCAACTGTTTTCATCATTGATTAATCTGTATTAATTTCCTACTTAATTGTTGTTTGGTTTAGAAAATGTCAGAAAATGTTAAAAACGTGACAGTCTTTGTTTCACAAAGCCAATGATGGCATTTACAAATGGCTTTTTTATTTTGGTTTTCCAACAGAAAATCCACACAGCTGCAGAGTTTACTACAATAGACGACTAAAGAAACAGAAAATATAGCATAAAAAAGCACCGGAAAACAATCATTGAAATACATATACATTTATATACCAATACATGTAATTGCTGGCAACCTATGGTGGAAGAATATTTTTAAAATTATTACTTAAATTAAAAATACCAATACAGCAATGAAAATACTGCTTTAACCCTCATGTTGTGTTCCCAGTCAAATCTTTTGAAAAGTTTTTGCCTCTAAAAACATAGTTAATTTGATTAGATTCACCTAAGATTCTATGATTTTGTCCACAAAGAGAATTTTAGGTGTTTTATTCAACTTTTATACGCTCTTGGTGTTCCTGGTCAAAAGACAAGAATTAATGAAAGAAATTAACTAAAACTAAGTACATCTACATTTGTCTCCATAGTGAGGCTCTTGGTTGTATATTTGATGAGTCTGAAGAACATTGCACTATTATTATTCTTGTTAGGTGTTCTTTAGTATATTAAACATGACAGCCACCAGGTGTTATTTTTTATGACTGTATACAAATTTGAAATCGTTTCAAAACAAATGTCCTTGGTAACTTTGACCCAAAGTATTCTGTGATAAACAGTAGACAGTTTCATCTGATTATTTATTATAGTCAAAATAATCCAGAAATTGTGTTTTTATACAACTTGAATTCAAGATGTATAAACTCAAATCAATGACACATACAGGCTATAAATTACATATAGAAGTTCAAATCTTGTAATGTTCACAAGAGGTTATATTGATAAAAAAGGCAATAATATATGTATTATTACAGTTTTTATGATGATTCTTAATGGAGCACTCAAATCTGACCAGGAATACCAAATTGAATAACATGAAACAACATGGGGGTTAAGCAAAACTGCATCTGTATTATAAGCTTGATGTAGTATTGCAGTTTTCGTATATTCTTACATGTAAGAGTGGATGCCCACAGATCATGGACGGTCTCCGCCGCTGTTGTTTTAATGACGTTGAGAAATATCCCCACCGCTCCAGTGGTGTCCTGTGTGTGTGTGTGTGAGGTGTCCGGCCGGGGCGGCTGCATGACTGATGGTGGTCCCATCGATTGCTCTCAGTCTTTGGGGCTTCCAGCCAAGATTGGGCCCCCGGCCAAGAGCAGCTTGGCCCAGCTAATCTGTCACCGGGCCCGGCCAGAGCGGGCTTCGTAAGCTCCATCGACCCACGAAGCTTACACGCTGTGTGCTAAAGCCTGTCCTCCCCAGCCCCACTGTCCATTAGTCTTGGTGTTTTAATCTTCCTCTATCTGTGTGTCTGCATGTCAGCTAGTCAGGGATTGATTCATTATGAGCGGCCAAGGACTTGAGTTTACTTTGTTCATAGTCAAGGGTCACACTCTGCTATCTGAGTGTTTCTTTAAGCAGTGATTCATTAGCGCCCAGATCCTTGTTGTCACTTCACACCGTCTTGAAACAGCCATTTTCCTTTTAGCTGTTTTGGCACAGAGAAGAATTTTGACTTAATTTGATCATATAGAGTATGTTTGTGATAATGAGACGAGTACATTTACATACATACATAAGTACATTTACTCAAGTGCTGTACTTAAGTATAATTTTGAGGTACTTGGCTTGAGTATTTCCATTTGATACTAATTTATGCCTCTATTCCACCACATTTATCTGACATCTTAGTTTTCTTTTCAGGTCCAGATGTGAGGGTAATATAGAAGTTTTAGTGAGAGTAGGATTTTTCATGCAGGATTTTTACTGGAAATGGAATATTTTTACATTATTGTACTGGTACTTCATCATTCAATCAATCAATCTTTATAAAGCAACCTAACCCAGGTACAAAGTGCTATACTAGTTAAAAACACCCCAACCCAACAAACCCCATGCCACTCTCTCTCTCACACACACACACACACACACACTGGCTGGAGTACAGACTGTAGGAATATTTATAGGAATGTTTAATACAAAACCAAAATAAAAGAATGGATTAAATGAATGTAATAAAACAACAATTGGGTTAAAAGCCAAATTAATTATGAGTAGGAATAAATAAGACAGAAAAGAATTTTACTTAAGTATCTTAATGCATCTTCCACCACTGGTCTTCGTATCAAGACAAGGATAAACCTGATTCTGATTCTAATTTGTTACTTTTTTCCTTTGTGTGTGCAGCACTTTGTCCGAGGATGGACCGGAGATCTTTCTGAGTCCTGCAGTCATGTACGGTCCACCGGGCCTCGACCTGTCCTGTCCCATAGCCATGACCATCGCCCATTGTGCTGAGGTCGCCGCTGATAACTGGACCATCCGGCTAAAGAGACAACTGCAGGACAACAAATGGGAGGTGAGGATTTTTAATAGACTTCAGCCTCTTATTACCAGGTCCAGGGGTTAAAAAAAGCACAACTTTCACAAGTGGGCAGAACATCAATGCAATCTGATAAACCGCCATGACTTACTTTGCTGAAAATTCTCATCCCAAAGTGTAGTCATACAAGCATGCAGCAGATTTCAGGGATGCCAGCTTGGATTCATCATCCTGTATCAAACTCAGCCTTTTCAAGCTCCACCTCGCGGTGTCATACATCCTAAAGAAATGTCAGCCCCAACGCAAATGGTGACTATTAGTCATCGAAATAATTATTTCTTTTCCAGTTTAATGATAATGGCATTTTAAAGCTTTAGTAAGTGACATGAATATTTAAACACTGACTTAATGTGGTTCCCAGGAAATACAGTTCACATATTTTAATATTATTACCGTTGTCTTTTGTCAGAAAACAGTCGGGGAAATCTCTTTGGTATCAAATGACAATGAATCACTGTCAGTCATTGAAAAGGTACAGTGAGGTTGCAGTTTGAGAAGCTCTCACCATATAGATAAAACAATCTACTCCTATGGTAATCTAAGGTCATTGAAACACAGCAATTCATAACTTGATTGAACAATATATTAATTAAAACATACCTATGACATTATAGATTTTATAGTGACATTCCACAGATAAATACATATCGTTAGCCTCATAGAATAATTGCCTAAGTCATATTTTAAGGGTTAAGGATTTTCATTTTCAAAAATGCCTAAGTCAAAGAGATGACTTAGGCAGATAGATATTTTGTAATATAACAAGCATTCTGAGGTCTAAAGTCATAGCCAATAGTCCATGGTGAATTAGCAGTGTTCGGAGAGTTAGGCAGATATATCAGTAGCTCAGCTAAAATATAATTTAGGCAATTATGCTTTGAGATGGGCGACACGGTGGAGCAGGGGTTAGCGCTGTTGCCTCACAGCAAGAAGGTCACAGGTTCAAGACCTCCTTGGTCCTGGGTCTGGGACCTTTCTGTGTGGAGTTTGCATGTTCTCCCCGTGTCTGCGTGGGTTTTCACCGGGTACTCCGGCTTCCTCCCACAGTCCAAAAACATGCTCAGGTTGATTGGCGACTCTAAATTGCCCGTAGGTGTGAGTGTGTGAGTGAATGGTGTGTGTGCCCCACGACAGTCTGGCAACCATCTGGGGTGTATTCCTGCCTCTCGCCGTAACGCGCTGGGATTGGCTCCAGCAGACCCCTGCGACCCTAATGAGGAATAAGCAGGTATAGAAAATGACTGACTGACTGCTTTGAGATATATGGTGCATTGCCTGTTTTGATTCATTGGTACAATTCGTCAACACAGCCTCCATCTTGGAAGGGGCAAGACTGCTTTTTATACACACAATAGTAAGGTTTTCAGAATCAAAAGCACTGTAACATTACACCACTCAACTGATTTCAACAGTACTTTTTATGTTGAAAGATTCATGTTTACTTATTTAAAAATATGTGAATACATTTTTGAGTTTGTCTTTCTCATCAACACCTCCTTGTCTCTCTTTGTCTTATATTTTTTAAGCCTTTCTTCCGCTCTTGGCTCTTTCCTAACGATACATCTATGTTCTTTAGTTGAGTTGAATGCAATAAAACAAAACCATGCAAAAACCATGTGTTTCTCTGCACGATGTGCAGAGGTAGGCTCCTGGAACCGGAATTTTTGTGACCAGAGACCAGGGTGAACTTTTTTTGAAAAGTTCTGTTTCAGCAGTCATACAGTATGTGGATGGAAAACCTGCAGTTTTTTCTTCTTCTTCTTTGTGGTTTAAAGGCAGCAGGCATCCAAAAAGTTGCATTGCTGCCATCTGCAGGATGAGTACTTTATTGTCCTATATCCTACTATATAATCCAGAGGAAGTATCGTCTTTCCCTCCCACTTGACACTATTTCTAAAATGCTTTTCAGAGATGACTCCAAGCCGATCTCTTGCAACTGTCTGATCAGCTCTTGTCTTTAGTAGACATGAATTCCACAAAAAAGTAAAAAACATGTACCACACTTTCTTGTCGAAATTGTTTGACGTCACTGTGCGACAAATGAGGAAGTTGTATCCATGGAGACGTGTGGAGCACTCTAGCCTTGTGATTGGCTAAAATGACGTTCCTGGTATGAGTACTATGACTACCTACTATGACATGTGTGTAACATTTTTTGAGGCGGGTTTTGTGGCATCATCACACCTGTAGTGTGGACAGGAATCTTATTTTAACCGGGTAACTTATAAATTCATCTTCAAAAATACCTGCATTCGTGTGAACTAGGCCTGATTTGACCCTTGAAAGACGGCGGCGGCACTGGCGCATGATCCATAGACCAATGAGGCATCTGTATCCGTGACATAGAAAAAAAATTAAAAAACCTTTAGCAGAAGCTGCTTCTGGTTAAAGGATGTCTTCCCTGAACTAAGCTTTTTTTGCTATTTTGAAAGTGTGAATCTAATTTTCACACACAGGCAGATTTCAATAAAAACTGTTTAAACGTCAAGAACCCACTCCAACCTTATGGTTAGGTCAAAAATAGATTGAGAAAAAGCGGAGTGTCCTTTTTATTCTTTTTCAGGCTTAGTCCTTATTGCTTTAAATGCAGTGTAGTGCCGTCTCTGTGATCACCGCCGTTCAGATTCTTTTCTCACGTCCGGCTTTCATGTAGAATAACACCTCAGAGAAGTCCTTCATCTCTGCCCTGTAGAGCCACTTCATGTCTTACAGAGACTTGTTCAAACGTCTTCAGACTTCAATCCAAACACCCTCTATCCACTCTCCTTCTCGGCGGTGTAGACATATCTAAGATGCTCTTTTAATGTTTGACTAACCTCATCAAACGGCGTTGGGGACCTCATCGAGGCGCTGCGACCCCGGAGCCAGGGAGTTTGCGTGACCCCGGACGGCCCGTGGCTCTTCCAGTCAGGTCCCGTCGCTTCATGTGACATTTACACAGATGTAATTTGCCAGCAGACACGTTGCACAAAAGGGAGCTATCAAATGACCCGTCACTGGTGGGGAGCTATATTCCATCGGAGGAGGGGAAAGAACAGGAGACAGACGGAGAAGATGCAGACGGGCTCAGGAAAGAAGAGGGAAGAGATCTTCCCCAGGAAAATGAGACGTCGTGACAAGCCGCTGTCTGTTCACTGTGAAATAATGAGCCCTTTATCTCAGGAAGGATGCTTACTCAGAAGCTAATCTCTGGAATTAGTGATATAAAGGGAGATTGAGGTCTCGCTTCCCCTCGTTCCTTCTCTCTCTCTCCCCTCCCTCTCCCTCGCTCCGGCTGCCTCTCAGTGCCATTCCCATTAAAGCTTGCACTTTTGTACCACTAAAGTTTGACTCCATCATTTCTCCCCGGCTGCCTGGCGGGGATGAGCTATGTCATGGAGATCTTTCATGTCTGCTGCAGCACTAATGGGGCAGGTTTTAGGAAGCTGTGGGCCACTAAATTACCCCGCATTGCTTTTTATGCCTTCGCCAGGCCATATGCAGAGGGGACCCGTGGGTCAGCGTTATGTTTCAGAGGTGATTTAGGGAGGATTGAGCATGAGATGAGGAGCAATTGGCCATCGGATACAACTGCACCCCGCTAATCCGTTTTGTCAGTGTTACTGTATCCCCATCTGTTTAGTGAGATGTGTCATTATTCGCTTGGCCCCCGTTCAGCTCCGCACAGTTCCTGATCCTATCTGGGTCCGCGTGTGAGGGAAGGGTTTCCAGTTTATTGTCTGTGAAGTGTCTTAATGACGTCCTAAACAATAATAGAGTCGCTTTTTGGCCGGACCGCGGCAGCCCTATAAACCCGAATGTCCGTGACAGACTGAGCCACTGAATCACCGAGTGACGAAGACACATCATTGGTCGTCCGCAGTGTTGGACAGTAACCAAGTACCTCTGCTCAAGCACTGTACTTAAGTACAGTTTTACTTTGCTTAAATATTTCCATTTTGATGCTACTTCATGCTTTCTCCTCCATTGCATTCACCTGACAGGTTTATTTACTCTTTAGATGCAGATTTGGCACTATATGGATAAAGATGAGACCAGTGGTTTTCCAGTCTTTTTTTGTCTTTGTGCAGTCGGCTCACATTTCACACGTCTGTGAGTTGTTAATAGCTCCACCAAATGGAGATTTTCACTTCTCACATGGTTTCATTTCAATAAATGTTCAAATGATCCAATATTTCACCAAAAAATGAACATTAGAGGAAAAGCCCAGAAAGTGAAAACAGGTTTCTGAATCTTAGTTTGGTTCTCTCGTTGATCATCTCATGACTCCTTCAGGTTTATCTGCTGACTCCTAGGTTGGAAACCACATGTACAACAGTGACATGCTGCTCTAACATCAATGCATCACTATTATCCATTATATACAGTTACAGTCTAATATTGATATACACTACCATTCAAAAGTTTGGGGTCAATTTTGTGTTTTCTATGAAAAGTCACATTCTTATTTACCATCATGAGTTGTATAATGAATAGTCTGGACATGTATTGTCCAGACTGAACCTGGATAATATGATGCTCCACAACAGTAGAGACGGGACAAAGTGAAGCAGAGAAGTTGGCAGGTCCGGCCAATTAAAGAGAAAAAAAAACAGTATTAGTGCAGATTCAGTGTATTCTCACACAGTGCATCCAGCAAGTCTGAATAATTAAAAAGAGAGAGAGAGACAAAAGGAAAACCTATATCCTATTCTCAGTGTAGACAGCACGTCTGGTCTGGAACCGTAGTTGAGGATTTATTATGCTTATTAAGTTGTTTATACAATGCCGTTCAAAAGTTTGGGGTCACCCAGAAAATGTTGTGTTTTCTATGAAAAGTCATACTTTTATTCACCATGAGTTGTAAAATAAATAGAAAACATAGTCAATTGACATTGACAAGGTTAGAAATAAGGATTTGAATTTGAAATAATTGTATAATTTTAATATTTTTTTCCTTTCGTCAAAGGAAGGTCAGTTTTCTAGCTTTTCCAAACAGCTAAACTGTTTTCAGCTGTACTAACATGATTGCACAAGGGTTTTCTAATCATCCATTAGCCTTCTGATGCAATGAGCAAGCACATTGTAACATTAGAACACTGGAGTGATAGTTGCTGGAAATGGGCCTCTATACACCTATGTGCCAACAAACAGACATTTGCAGCCAGAATAGTCATTTACCACATTAGCAATGTATAAAGTGTATTTCTGATTCATTTAAAGCTATCTGCATTGAAAAAACTGTGGATTTCTTTCAAAAATAAGGAAATTTCAAAGTGACCCCAAACTTTTGAACGGTAGTGTGCATGTAGTTTTTTAATAGAGATACAAAATGAGGAATTCCACTTTAATACTGAAAGTACATTTTGCTGCAAGTATTTATGTGCTTTTATCCAAGTAGGATTTCTCATGCATAAATGATACTTATAATGGAGTATTTTAACATTTATGTATTGGTTCTTTTAAGTAAAAGGATCTGAATATTTCTTCCACAGCTGTTTGGCTGAAGGCGACAGAAGCTTTTGCACCAAGATTTGGAGTCGGGCTAAAAGCTCTCATCATTTTTTGCTGCAGACTGTTCATTTGTCACTTTAAGTTTTAATATTATTCAGACATGAAAGTGACTATTCCTAAGATGATCGGTGTGTACAAACAACACCTGTTTGCTCTGACATTTTGGGAGATGTGTTGAGCCGCTGGCCGGGTGACACTAGTCAGCTAGTCGGGGGAGAACATGATCCCATGAAGTGATCTGTGAAGCACTTTAGTGATTTAGTGCTGGCTCTGATGTCTCTGGAGCGTTTTGATATATGATAATATTCCTTTTGGAAGTTAAACGTTCTGGTCTCAGATCAAATCTAGAATTAAAATGAAGCTTCTCACTTCCCCTAGCGATTCGTACAGGGTCCAGATAGATATTGAGTTATGACGTGTGTCTCAAATTGCATATTTCGGCGCTGCCTACTACAGACTACTACAGCATATACTGCATACTAAATGCATCATTAAATAGGACATTATCAGCAGCCTGTTTAAATTGCCTTTAAAAACAAGACGAAGGTCAGTGGTTCCTCCCCTTCCACTATGGAGGATGGCGACAATTGAGGTTGACAAGTGTCCCACATTCCACACTCACCCTTTTGACCGTTTGAGTGCACCATCTGGGTCCTCATGGTGCACTGCATTTCCCATCATCGTCAGTGTAAATGCACTTATGCTCTCAACATAGCAAGTGTTGAGTACAGAATTGATATGAGACACAGTACCATCTATTAGTTATAAAACACTGGATCCCTGCCTCTTGGCTTGTGAGCCAGGACCCTTTAAATTGTCTGTGGCTTTTTTTCCACAGTTAATATAAGATAATAGGTACAGTAATAGATCTCGGATGATTGATTGCAAAGCGTTGCCCCACATACACAAGCTTTCAGTTTGATGGTCACTTTAAAGCCTCATTCTTCTCCCACAATCAACCTCCTGGCTGTAATCGAAAGGTTATTTGTCATGAATCGTAGTCAAACCAAAAATCCCAAAAACATCAAGTCAGCATTCTAATACAGTGATATTCTCAGCATTAAGTTGCTTAAAGGTCCCATATTTCACACTTTTCCTGGGTTTCATTTGAAGTTGGGATGTCACTAATAAGCTACATTTCTGTTTTAAGAACCAAAAATAATCTCAATATAGTTTATATTTCCTCTCTCCATCTCATCTTAGCATGTTTTTTTCCAAGTTTTCTCTTACAAGGAATTTGCTTTGGTGTAGTTAACACTTGACAAACAATAACAATATGAAAAGAACAAATAACTTTATTAAATATATAAAAACGTATATTATAAATTTAAAAAATGCTATGCACAGGGTGACTTACAAAGGAACAGAAATAATAAAAAATAGTGTGCAACATAAGTCAGAGGTACAAAGAAATGTTTGTTTTGTGGGAGTTAATGAAGCACATATTAGCTATTAGTCAGCCTCTCTAATTGGCTGATTTTAATTGCATTTCTCTGTGGAGTGTTGAGAGACAGTATTTATAGAACACATAGACTACCATTCAAAAGTTTCGGGTCAGGGTAGAAATATTCATATTTTTGAAAGGAAAGCATTGTTTTTGTAGATGTGTAGATATGTTTAAATTAATCATAATAGTAATACTATATACATTGCTAATGTGGTAAATGACTATTCTAGCTGCAAATGTCTGTTTTTTGGTGCAATATCTACATAGGTGTATAGAGGCCCATTTCCAGCAACTATCACTCCAGTGTTCTAATGGTACAATGTGTTCGCTCATTGTGTCAGAAGGCTAATGTAATAAAATTTTCTATTCATCCTACAAGTCAAGGTGGTAAATAAAAGTGTGACTTTTCATAGAAAAAACTAAATTGTCTGGGTGACCCCAAACTTTTGGACGGTAGCGTAGACCTCCTTATTATCAAAAGATCTTACTTTTTACAGTAGGTGGCCTGTTAACTGAATTGAATTCATCAGAACTGAATCTGGTCTATCTTGATGTGTCGCCCCTCCAAAGGAAGTGATGTCCGTGGACGAGGAGAGCACATCCTGCTACTGTCTGCTGGAGGCCCAGAGGTGCCACGTGCTGCTAGCGCACCCGGGCCGCTACGTTCTGGTGGGGGAGCCGCTGAACCAGGAGGCCGCCAAGCGGCTGCGACTGGCTGTGTTCGGAGGTCCGGACCCCAGCAACTCACTGGGCTTCACCCTCAGAGTTTACTGTGTAGACGACACGCCACACGCATTCCAGGTATGACGGGACAGATAAGAGGAAAGCTGAGGATGGGAATGTCAGGATTTTATATGGTAGTTCCTTCTAGATTTTAGAATTCTAGAAATAATAAAGTCTAACTGCAAAATTATCATTTAACCAATTAAGCCCCAGGCTAATTTTTCAGTTTTCCTGCTCTGAATGACAATAAATATGGAATATCTCTAAAACCACAAAGGTTATTGTACTTAAACCTGGTTTTAAAAGAAATGAACAGTATGTAAAGTGACTACAGAGGTGTCAGAATCAATTTATGTTACTGTGACAGAATCACAAATATAGTTAGAATATTGCAACAAAAAAGTCTAAAATTGCATTTTACTACAGATAAAAACACTTTAAAACACATTTAAAATTTAAAACAAGACCAAACTGACCCAAATCGGGGAAAATGGAAAAACACTAAATAAGCTAAATGAATAATATTAGAGTTCAAAGAACAATGAATTGTCCATAAAATATCGCATAGGATCATTACAGAGCATGAAAAATATATTCTGTATGATGTATGAAAAAGGAGATTATAAAGGAATCAATTAAATAATCACAGCTCAAATCTAAATTTAATGTCAAAATTAAAATTAAATTATTGTACTGATGATGTGGATATTGACGATATATATTGATGCTGTAACACTAACATTGTGATTTACTACAGATAAAAATACTTTATTTCCTCATGCAATTTAAGCATAAAACTCAATGCTGCCCCAATATCAGGGTTTTTTGTATTTTAACGGGTCAATCTGACAAACATATGTGTGATTCATGGCACAATTCAAACAGGATCAAGAAATGATTTGTCTCTTGCTTTGTACAATTGTACATTTTTTTTCCCTGAAATAAGGTCCCATGGGTTCCACTGGAAGGAGGAACTGCTCCAGCTCTCTATATTGCAAAGTTTGCTCTGTGTGTTGTCTGGAATCATTGATCTGGGTCTGAGTTTTTTCCACTGTAGATATCTGCCTCTGTAACATTGCCACTGGGAGATGCTTGATGACTAGGAGACAAAGAGGGACGTTTAATTACAAAGAAAACATGCTCCAAGGTTGCTTCCCTGCCCTTTCTTTGTGGGATTTAATTTCCTCTTTGTTAATTAAAATGTTTCGGCGTTATATTCCATGTGATGCGAGCGCCCTTTCAAAACGAGACCCATTTCTCAGCCGCGGAACCGGTTCATCATTGTGCTCTTGAGTAGTCCTTTGTGAGGAATCGTGTGCTTTTTCCACGCAACCATAAGCGCGTTTCAGTTTTGTCCAATGGTTCTTCAGCCAAAACGGAGGGAAAAAAAGCCTCATTTGTTTCCCTGTTTTAATTATAGTTGCACGTTGTTCTGTGCAGCTGCTGGTGCATCTCCACCGGTCCCGCTTCACTTCTGGCTTCAGCCAGGCGCCGGGATCACACGTGAACAAAGACGGATTGGACGCAGGCGCCGGGAGCCAATTCACTCCACCTCTCTATCAGTCAAACGTGGTTATTTGTTCATTTGTTCCTGTTTTTTTTTCCCGTTGGCTTCTGTGTGTGCTTCATACGACAATTAATTTCCCCTGTGAGCTTGAAGCAGGAATCGATCAGGTCCGAGACGGCCTTTGCATTTCCCTTCTCTCTCTGTGAGGTGAGCGGGAGGCCGACCGACCCCCACCCCCCCCCCCACCCCCCTCCCCGCAGCCCCTAAACACAGAGAAACAGAGAAAAACATACACAAAGATGTTATTGTTCCCCAGAGACAGGAAGCCACTGAGTGTAATATTGACAAAAGACTTGCATAATTTGTTTCCATTTCCTCTCTGTATACATATCGTCTTTGTACGACCGAAATGTTTAAAAGAAAGACAATTTGCGGCTGCTCTCTTCATCTGATTTTTTTTTTTTTGCCGGGCTTCTAGCAATGTCTTCTTTTTTTCGTCATTTGTGTGATTTGATCCGTTTCGGGCCTGGTTATGTGCTGTGAGCGGCAGTCGGCTTTGGGGAGTCGCCGCCGAGCTTTTCTCCGACTTCTAAGGCCAATCACACAGGATGCTGTGAAAGCTCAAAAAGGTCCACAGTGCAACGCTTTGATTTTCCTTCAGAGTTGAATTGTTTTTTTGTCGTTTTTTTTTTTTTTTTTTTTTTTTACATCAGGGTCGCAGCATTTCTCTAAACGCGCAAGAGATACTGAGCAGGTAGACTTTGAGGCTTGAGCTGCACAGGTATCGCTTACATCCCAATATAAACAGATGAGAAGCTTCTTGTCATTAGTAACATCAGTACTTCTCACTGAGGCTTTTATTACTCTGCCACACCGCACGGATATTATATATATACTGCTCTGGAAAAAAAGACCATATCTACATGTATTCCAGCCATTCCATTCCAGCGTCATTCTGCTTAAAGAGGTACCAGGAGTGGAATAAAGTCACCCAAGAACAATGGTAAAGACTGTGGAGAGCATGTCAAGACGCATGAAAGCTGTGATTAAAAATAAGGGTTATTGCACCAAATATTGATTTCTGAACTCTTCTTAAGTGTAAATATTAGTGTTAGTGCAGTGGTTTCTTATTTTTTTTTTCCAGACTTATACATCATCCATTAGCCTTCTGAGACAATGAGCAAACACATTGTACCATTAGAACACTGGAGTGATAGTTGCTGGAAATGGGCCTCTATACACCTATGTAGATATTGCACCAAAAAACAGACATTTGCAGCTAGAATAGTCATTTACCACATTAGCAATGTATAGGGTGTATTTCTGATTAGTTTAAAGTTATCTTTATTGAAAAAACAGTGCTTTTCTTTTAAAAAGGACATATATATGCACTGTTTTTGGTTTGTAATTATTACGAGTCATTACTTTGCTTATCATTACATTTTTATTGCACAATTGAGGGAGCTGACAGGAAAACATCTCACTATGATTACCCAGTGATCACATGTAATGATCGATTAATTAATGTCCTATTGTAGAAACTAGTTTTATCAAGGCATTCGTGTTTGTGAAAATTAAGTTTCAAAATTCATTTACAACAGCTGAATTTTTAGTAGCAAGATATGATTGTGGAAGATGTTTATTCTGCTGATTTAATCAGTGAATGAAATAATCGTTGTGATCTATAAAACGTCCGAAAGTAGTGACAGATGCAGTACAAGCACAGTTTCGTGGAGCCCAGGATGACGCCTTCAAATAGCGCGTTTTGTCTGACGAACAGCTCAAATCTGTTAAGGGACAGAGATCCAGGATCCAAACGCAGGAGACCATAGACGCAGGAATTAGGTGAACACATGTTTATTCACTGAGTCGCGGCAACAGAACTGAACTGAACTCGACAGAACAAAAGGAACCAACCCGAGTGAACAGGAAACACAGGACTGAAATACAAAACTGAACTGACGAGGGAACAAGGCACAGGCGAAGAGACGGGCGGGAAGCACAGGTGAAGGGAACGAGCTGATGAGCCGGAGAACAGGAAAAAGGAGCCGATAGGCTGGGGAAAACTCTGGGAACACGGCCAGGGCCGACGAGGTGGAGGCAGGGCAGGTGTAGCAGGAACATAAGGCAGGAACAGAGGAGGAAAAAACACAAGAAACCAGAAAAAAAACACAGACCTGAGGAAAAACCCAAAAAAGGCAGTTTAATGTCATCACAGGACAGCAAAGTAGCAAATCCTCACAATTCTGAAGCTGACAATAGGAGATTTTAGCTTGAAAAAATGATCAGTTTTGTTAATTAGTCATAAGAATAGCTATAGATGAATTTTCTGTTAATTCATTTACAATTTGATTCCACTTTTCATCTTAATTTGCGATTCAGATCTTTTTATTTATTGTTATTTCACAAAGACTCAGAAAGAGAAGAAATGCATTGAATCCAGATACATAAAAAAATAAGTGATGCGTCTTAACTTGAGGGGGGAAAAAACACTAATAAAATAACAAATCTACAATTCAAGAAGATACAACAAGAAGATAAAAAGCAAACAAAATGAGCAGGAAGCCAAATCCAACAGAAAACAAATAAAAAATAATGTGAAAAACAATAAGAAAATATATGCACACACATATACATAAAGAAATAACCAGTTAAATCTGATGTCTTTTTTTAAAATTGTTCTAAAGATGATGAGCTGTTGAAAATGTTAATTGTGGTGTATTATGTGTTGGGCAAGTTACTTCAAAACTGTAATGTGTTACTATCATTTCAAAGTAATTTGTTACATTCCATTATTACTTTATTTAAAATGTAAGGCATTACACTACTATTGCGTTACTTTTAAGTTACTCTCACCAAAATAACTGGAAATTACCTTGTCATCCTTATATTTTCACAAACATAAAGTGATAAGCGTATGTCCATCTGGAGAATGTGCTTTCTGACAGTCTTTACTTTTCTCTTTTGGAAAAGTACCTGCTGTGTCTTTAACTTAAAAAGATTAAAATGTCAATAGCTGTCCTTTTTTTAATTTCTGTTAATTACTATGCTTAGGATTTTACAGTCATAGGCATTTTATAGGCATTGTTGTGTATGCTTCTATGTGAGGTAAAAGGTGTTTTTGAGCTTTTTGTTGTACGTGTACTTAAATTTCACTCTTTATCAGCCATATGAAACTATATCTACCTCTCCTCTCTACTTCTTCGGCCTATCCCCCCCACTCCCGTCCTCCTGGGACAAAAATCAACCATCACATCTCCTCTCCAGGAGGTGGCGGTGGGCGAGCGCAGCAGGGGTGGGCGGCTGCTGGAGGAGCCCAAGATGATGCTGTTCAGGGGGAACACGTTCAGCCTCCAGGTGTCCATACAGGACGTCCCACACTCACTCTGGAGCATCAAGCCTTTCACCACCTGCCAGGTGGGCGTTTCCTGCTTCTAGATGTACACTACTGTTCAAATGTTTGGGGTCACCCAGACAATTTTGTATTTACGTTTTTATTTACCAACCTGAGTTGCAAAATGAGTAGAAAATTTTATTACATTAGCCTTCTGACGCTATGACCAAACACATTGTACCATTAGAACACTGGAGTGATAGTTGCTGGAAATGGGCCTCTATACACCTGTGTAGATATTGCACCAAAAAACAGATATTTGGAGCACTGTATAGAGTGTATTTCTGATTAGTTTAAAGTTATCTTCATTGAAAGAAACAGTGCGTTTATTTCAAAAATAGGGAAATTTGAACCCAACTTTTCAACGGTAGTGTAGAAGATGGTGAAAGCGGGTTTAGAGCATCTCTCGTCTAAGATAAACTCTCAAACCTGAACACCTTCTGCTCCTTTGTATCCTCTGTTCCTCAATCAGAGTCTCTCCTCTACTAGTTTTACCTTTTTTTTTGTTACTTGGTCACATCAAAGCCAAAGGAGGCCAGCCAGGGCACAGCAGGAGATCACTACTATCTCACCCACACACACACATACACACACACACCCGTGTAAAATAAATTATGACTGCCGGGCAGGCGCACACAAATCTCATAGTTATCTTCCTTGGGGGTCCACATGCTGCATGTTCTGCTCTGCCCTGTGATGTTTATCCCACCAGTGACATCGTATTAGCTGAATTAGCCTGCCACACCGCCTCCGGAATACCAACAAGGATTTCTGGGAGAGGAAAGAGCCACTATGTGAGGGTCCGACAGGGAAAATGACTGTTGGCTTTCACTACTCTCGCCTCAAGGAGGCTTTTAAAAGTAGCCGTCCTCCCTGTCTGATGGATCCGAGAGTGGTGGGGGGGATGCATCCATAAAAACTGTTTTTGACATTTTCCTCAGTGAGACTTTCCTGTCCAGGTTACAAATTAGTTAGAGATGGGAGACAAAATTGGTCTTTTAAAAATCCATTCGCTCACCAATTCTCAGATTTAGTTTTTGTTTTGTTTTTTTCAAAAAACTGTCCAAAATCCATAATCACGTTCCTGATCCAACCAGATGGTGTTCGCCTTATTCCTTAAACCTGTAAATTACTGAGCGTTTTAGCACTTTGATTTTTTTTTTTTATTCAAATGTAATGTTTTTCTGGTTAAGATAAGATAAGCTTTTATTTGTCCCACAGTCGGGAAATTGCATTTGCTACAGCAGTAGAGGCAGTACAGGTAACATGAAATGAAAAAAAAAACAGATTGCACACAGCCGATATAAAATGTACAATATAATATAAGATAGATGCACTATAATACATGATATATATACGCTATAGTGAGAAGAGTAGATTATTGCACATGAATTGCACATGATAAAGTATTGCACAGAAGCAGTAACATTGGTTTTAGCAGCGTTGGTAGGAAGGAAACTGAAATAAGGTCTGTGGTTGAACCAAGCTGAGGCTACTTTCCTGTTTCGTAATATGATATGAAATACATTAGTTGCCTTTGAAAAGGTGGTTGCTCAGTGGCTAAACTAGGACTAAAAGGTTGTCTGTGGCTTCAAAAATCATTAATTTCCTGTTAATTTGTGGTTATAAGCTTGCTGAAATAATTGTGCAAATATCATAAACTAAAATTAATCAAAACTTTTTGTTTGCCACAGAGTTTATTTTCTGCAATTATGCAAAATCCATTGGAAAATCAAAGCTTTTTGTCGAGGGAACCAGGCTGATTTTAGTGTCATCTCTGCAATGTTCTTTTGTGAAATGTCAGAATTTGGAAAATTAGACCTAACATGTTTGAAATGTGAATGTAATACTGCGGGTTCTACTTCTTCGGAGTATAATTTAGTGTCCAGATTAATATATTTCCCCTAATATTGCCGACTTAGTTCTGTATTATTTATCAATCTAATGATTACTCGCTAAGACTAGTGACTCTGTGGGGTGTAATGAAACCGTAATATAACTTAATTGTTTCTCCCAGGCGGCTGTAAATAAAATAATGATAAAAAATCATTTAGGAAACGACTCCGGCTCTTAAATATTTGTCCCCCGGGGGCTGTGACGCCTGCTGGTTCTTCCTAACGGGGGAGCTGCTTGATTAGGTAACATCATTGATTGGCTAAAGAGGCCGCTCGTCTGCTTTTAATTAATCATGTAAACAGCAAAGTGGGTGGCGAAGCAGGGCCAGAAATAAGGGATGTGTTTAGCGTGAGGCTATAATGAGTGTGTTGTCTCCTCCGGCCTGATCCTTTAATCGCTCTCCCCCACTGTCCCGCCCTCTGTTCTGTTTCAGGAGTTCTCCTTTTCTCAGGTGTGGGCCAGTAACCAGCGTCCCCTGCAGTGTGCCTTCTCGTTGGAGCGATGCAGCCACTCCTCGTCTCAGCTCTCCTGCAAGATCAGCGTCCGGCAGGTCAAAGGCGAGGAGCAGATTCTCCAGGTCTACACGTCTGTGGTGGAGGTGAGCGGGATAATGTGTTCTCTGCGCGTGGGCGATCATATGGCATGTTAATAGTTTTTTTTTTGTTTTGTTTTTTTTTATTACGCTGAATAACTCTTGATTTGATTTAAGAGCTTGCTTAATGACACTCTCACGGAAACTTTTTTTTCATGTATAGATTGCAAATTGTATCGGGTCCTTGTCATTGTCTTCATATCGAGGCGGTGAGACTCTCAGCATCATCAGCATCTCAGCTTCCCTCTAACGCCTCCTCTTTACTTCTCGCCCAGAATGAAAAGGGAGCAATTCCCTTTTTCAAGCAGTCGGACTGTACGATCACCTCGCAGACAGGGTCAAGGGCCTTTAAAATCCCCGTGTCCATTCGCCAGAGGATCAGCGCCACCTTTGACACCGCTAATGCCAAGGGGAAGGACTGGCAGCTCTTAGCTCAAAAGCTCCACATAGACAGGTAGGACTTACGGTGCCATGGAACCTGTATTTCATTCCATTCATTGTGTCTGGTCACCATTCACCCAGATTGCTGAGTCATCTGTGTGTGACACAAGCCGCTTACGCTGCACGGATCCGTGGTTATGACAGAAAAACTGAAAAATGACCAGAAAGTTGACTATTATAAAGTTGCATCTAATGATTATATTATTATAAATTGTTAAATGGTTAATAAATACTTAAAACATTATTTAGGTTTGTTCAGGAATGTGTTATAAACTCGATGATCAAAATCAACTGCACTTCTGTTATTGGTGCACAAATAATGACTTTTCTATAGGTCACCTGTTAAATATTTTAAAGTTTATTAATGTTTTACAATTGCATTAACTTCCCAATAACTATTATAAACACCAGATGAAACTATATAACAGCCAAATAATGTGTATATGTTTATGAAGATTTATTCTGCAATTGTAAAAGTTTATATCCATCAATTGCAACTTTATAATGGGCATCCAACTCATGATTTTAGATGCAGTAAACTACACCAAGTATTATGATCATCAGTGGCAAATTTATAACAGCATCAAACGGTTAGTGATAACAATGATACAACTATTACCAAAAGGTTAATTAATGAGTTAACCATTTATAGATGATGGTACTTACAAAGTGGGGCAGGAATACTAACTCTCTCCACTAGTATGTTCTTCCGGCTACAGTTTTTAATCTGGAATTTTCTCACCATGTCTGCACTAATCTTCCATCACCAAGCAGCCTTCAGTAACACAGCACACTGCTGATTTCATTATAGATCTTGAAACACATGCACAGAAGGGGGGGTAGATGTGAGGGCCACCTTCTTTTAGCACGGAGTCAGAATAACTGCAGAGAAGCCATGTTTTTCTGAAAACTGAAGGAAGGTCTCAGACTGCTGACAGGCCAGCCTCTGGCAAGAAAAATGTGTTAATGTTAGCGCTCATTAGCAACATCTCTACATGTTCTTCATTCCTCCAACCCCTCACACTCTCCAGAGGTGCTGCCAGGTCAGTGTTTGCGTAGGCTGTGGAGGATTTGAGTTGTTTGTTGCCGAGTGATCTCTATTTGCGCTTCAGAAGAGAAGTCAATAATCACGCTCACATCCATGAAGACACTTAGATCCGTGCAGTCGGCACTTGAGAGAGGAAAGTACTGAAAGTACAGAGTATTCTCTCTTTTTTTCCATTTGGGAAAAACAAAACATGAGAAGGGAAAGTTAACTGTGTGATTTAAGGAACATCCACTTTAACAGAGTCTGGAAATGTGTGACTGAGGAACTGGGGAGAGGATCTTTGAGCCTTTTTCTAGCCATCCGACACACAGAGAAGCATGTAATGGGGATGTCTCTACCTAGTTAAGCTTGTTGTAATTATTTCTCTGACTGTTTGTCATCATACTGAGGGGAGAGGAGCAGGAGGAGACAGGAAGGAAACTCACATGGTTCCATCGTAATGAAACAGTGCACCCTGTTGGACGGTTGTCATAACAACAGCTGAGCAAGAATATTTCTTTTAGAGAAATCTTCTTTGAAGCTTGTTTTCTTGCACAAATTCACATAAAATGTAACTGAATTTGGCTTGTGAGCCTTGAGACTAAATCCATTTTACTTGATCTTTGCTGATTATTTCTGACTGACTAATAGCCAGATCAATAAGGATGATTTTCCAATTAAAATTTAAACATTGCTCAGTCGTGTTGAGCAGTTATACCATTTCTATGTAACAATCCATGCAATAAAGTGCATTTATCCACTCAGAAAGTACTGCGCTTGCTGTTCCTTCACTCAGCTGTTTGAGCTTCACCGTGCAGAATGATGGAGCTGCAGTTTGACACGAGACGGATGTTTTTAAAATCATCTTCAGGAGGGGGAAAGTTTCTCTGAGCTCACCGTGAGCGGAGTTACAGATATGAGCAAGATATTGGTATGCAGCTTACACAGGGGAATTAGAGGCCTCCAATGCACATAAATACACCAGGAATGGTCAAGTAAGACGCATCTTATATCTACAAGATATATTTAATTGCTTGTTTTTTATAGATTTTTCAAAAATGTCTAACTAGGCAATAGAACTTTTGGTGTAAAAAGAGTAATTTCTATCCATACCATCCGTCTAACACTCGATTTATATGTCTGAAATGGAGCAAAACAAATTGTAAAGTATGAAAAAGTAAAACTATCCAGTCCTGTATCATTTGATACCTTTCACACAACGTGTGAATTCAAAAGAAAACAGACAATTTACTAGATATAGGTTAAAATGATATATATCATTATTGTGTTGTCATTCTGAAATTAACTAAATCTATGGAGTAGAAATTATAATAGTTCCATCTGAAATGTAGAGAAGTATGAAGTAGCGTCAAATAGAAATACTCAACCAAAGTACCTTGAAATTCTACTTAAGTACAGTACTTGAGCAAAGATACTGAGTTACTACCACTGAGTATGCATTTATTTAACTATGTAGTAAAATACTGCAGTACTGATGATGATGCCACCAGGGCTTTTTAACAAGTCTGAGGTATGAACTGAAGGTGAAGATCTGATGAAAGATAGAGGTGGATGTTGGGAATCTGATTCAGTGCATCTCAGCCTCTGCTGTTTCTTTTTTTAATCTATCCATGTCTTTATCGCCAGTTGTACCAAAATGTCTTATCACATTTCCAAAGTCCAAATTAATCTAGTCTTTACTGCCCCGATCTTGTCATTTCTCAGCAATCTCTGCCATGTGATCCTCACTAACACCAACTTCCCTTCCTTTCCCCCGGCCTGTAGCAACCTGTGCTACTTTGCATGCCAGGAGAGCCCATCATCAGTGATTCTGAGTCTGTGGGAAGCTCAGCACCAGGACTCGGGGGATTTGGATTCGCTGGCCAGTGCCCTGGAGGAAATCGGCAAGGTCCAGTGCCCCAGGACCACCACGCTTAGCCTCAGCAAAGAAGAGCGGGACTCTGAATTCACAAAACTTGGGTAGGACGGGTCGACGGCAGATCAGATCATTGATGAACCTTTACTGCATGAACACTAACGTTCAGGTGTGCTAGCTAACCTGTGGTGTGGAGGAGGAGATGCAAAGAGGACAGCAGGGAAACTCAGCTTTGGACGCCTCTGCTAAGGCCTCAGTCAGACAGACGCCAATCAATGACCGAGAGAGAGAAAGTGTGCGTTTGTGTTACTGGGACGCACCGATGAAACTTTTCAGAAAAGAGATCTCACCCCCATCTTTGATTGAGAAATTGTCGTCTCCAGACACTTCTGAAGACCGGTGTGATAACCTGTAATCGAGGATAATGGATTTTGACTCTTCGGCATGTGATGGAGTGTCTTTTAGCGCGGACCGCCAATCAGGCGCTTGTTGTCGTGACCTTACCAGGATAGGACATGCTGGCTCTCAAAGTGTTTAGTGTAATGTCATTATGTTGTCATTAATTTTCTATATCTCCTAATACTTTTCTTTTCTGCATAGTGTCGCTAACGTGAGGTTAAAAAAAAAAAAAAAAAAAAAAGCAGACATGGAGGAATATCGGATATTAATGTTGTCAGAACAGATCGTCCATACTAATCAGGCCAGAGATACTGCCGGTGATTTATCCACATGATGAGCATGTAAAAGAATCTGACAGTGCCCACATGCTAAAAAAAACAAAAAAAAATGTTAAAGACTTTTACAGTGCTGAATATGCGTGGATCACATTGATTGAACAATTATTATTAAGACACATACATGCACACAAGCTGCAGTACCGCAAGGCACTAACAGTTGTTTCTACCTGTCAAGTGAATTTAAGCAAACTCTTGAAATCTTGCAAAGAAAAAAAATGCAAATCAGGTGCATTTCTATCAGCCAGTTTGGAGCAAATAAACTACATGTAAAGTGTAGTTTGGTCAAAAGATGGTGGAATAGGCTATGTTATGCATGGCTGTAACATAAAGGAAGAAGTAGAGGTTGCGAGTTTGAAAACAGAAAAGCAGAGAGAATGTTTTAATTGGGAAAATTGTAATAGTTCTTTCATGTTTGCTGGAAATGAGGATGTGTCGTGATATCTGGAGACAAAGACAAGTGAGTTAAATGTTCAACAAAGCTGTTTCCATTTCATATTTAGCTCATGAACTCTTCGTCAGAAGAGACTAAAACCATCTCATAAAAAGGTGTTTTCTCAAATTATGCTGTTTCCATCAAACATTTCTAATGCAGTTACTTCAAAATATGCATCAAAATAAGCTGATGGAAACGCAACTAATGTTACGCTCCTGAGTTAAATGGACTACACTGTCAAATCAAAGCTGCAGAGGAGGGTTGGTTACACCACTGATGTTTGCTGCACCTGGCAACACAGCCACAAATGTGCTGCATCCCATAATATCTATAATCAACCTCAGCTTCATTTGGAAGAAAAATTGTCTTAATTGTGATAATTGACTTAATACCAGACAAACTCTGGTTGAGTGTGTACTGGCCTGCTGGGACTTATTTTCCTTTCTTATTTTTTTTAAGATGTTTTTCGGGCAATTATTTTATTTTTCAGAGCACAGTTTTTAACTTTGACACCATTATTTGGAGAGAAACTCTCACTCTGTCTCCTCTGTCGTCTTCTCTTCCCAGGCAGAGCCAGCATTCACTTGAACAAAGATTTACCAAACAGGATGATCCACACATTCAGCTGCTCCACCTGCCCCAAAACGAAATAAAGTGAACCTTGTGTTGAACTCTGTGTTGGCTCTCTCTTTTCATCTGCTTAATCAAATCAACTCTTAAAAGGCATCACACATGCTGTACAGTCGAGAAATCAGCCACAGTAAATATTTTAAGAAATGCAGCAAGGAGATGAAACAGAGACCCAAACAAAGTCCAAAAAAATCAGAAAGATGTAAAACAGCTTGGCTGTCAGATTACTGCAGATTTACTAAGTTGGTATCCCATTGTTTTTTCTGTTTGAACTGCACCAAAGGAGACTGAATCAGGTCTCCTTCCAACATGCCTGCGGTTGCTGGTGCTAACCTTCTGTTCAGAATGCTATAACCATCCCAAAAATCTGTTCTGACAGAGAAAGGAGAATCTCAGGTTCCCCTACGTGCAAACTTGGTCAGCTACAGTAACTAAGGATTCTCTGCAATGTCTCTGTAAAACTACTTAAAGGCATATTTAATTTTCCTTTCTTGCCGGGCGTTAGATGGAAGATTGATTCAACTTTAATGTGTGTCTGCTGTATATAGGACTACAGCCAGCTGCCAGTTAGCTTAGCTTAGCTAAGATGCTACGGGATACAAGCTACTGTACTTGTTTGCTTTTGTTTCCTGTTGATCATTGCTAATTATTTATTTGGGCTGTGTTCGGGATTACCTTGGGATCACCTGTGACTAATAACGATTGATTGACTTTCTAATCTAAATCCCTGCAAGAAAGGGAAGTTTATTCCCCAAGTACTTCTAAAAAGCCACTTAGCTTAGCATAAAACAAGGTTAAGCAACTATTCTGGCTCTATATCTGTGCAAAAACGTATGACACAACAATCCTGACGCTAGTAAAGAAGGATTGCAGCTTCAAGTGTGCTCATGTTGGCTCTACGGTGGGAAAGTAAAATCCTGTGGATTTGAGTATTCATGGAAATGTTCTCAGATATCCAAACCATTTAATTCGATAGCTGGGGCGCTCTCGAAGATCTGTTTTTCAGTGAGCCATGACTGCCAAATAATCAAACTGGAAATAATGTGGACCCAGTCTATCAGCACTCTCTATTTTCCACTCTCTCTACTGTAGGCCTACATGGATCAAAGAACAGTGGCGACAAGCCTCCGTAAGCAGGGCGGACTGATTCCTCGCTATCACCAGAAAAGGTCACTGTGTAGAAAGGCCAAAGTTTGGAAGACATTTACATCTGGAGGTAAATGAACTGACATGGAGGCCTCACTTCACATTATTACACTAACAATTCAGCTGTTTTTGAAAGCCATTCTATGAGGTCTCCCCTCCATAACTTCTGTTTAAATGTACAATGTTGTATGAAGTGGTTGAAGTAATATAGTTGGTTCTCCCAGCACCGTTTCCTCTACTCTCGAGGTTAATTATCATCCTGACTGAAGGAAAGTCAGCAGGTTATCTGATGTAAACTTTTGATGCTAATATCACCAACACAGCAACTAAACAAGCTTCAGCAGTATTCTTTTCACTCTGTTCCCTTTTAATTGTTTATTTTTTATATATATTTCCATATTCTAATCAAGGATCTAAGGACAGAGTATGTTGCTATTGGGCTGTATGAGTAAAACTTCATTGACTTGATAGTATTCAAGTGATTAGGCTACAATGTTCCATTCAAGGAACCAGCTAACATACACTAACATCTATAATCAGCTTCAGCTGTTGATCCAACAGAAGTAAAATAATAGAGAGTTCTTCTATGAACCAAAGTAACAATGACCCAATGTAATGTTAGTAAGCCTCCAAATAGGGGAGGCCCAAGCCTGCTGGAAATCATACATTCTGAAATGATTTGTCAAAATAACATGAAATCGATCAAACCCATTATTAGCCTAGTCATCAGTAAAAGAAAGTATCCTTGTTACCCCCATACATAGGAATGCATTGACTTTCCTACAGCAAATGCATTCAATGCTTCTTCATTCCATTTTGGGATCAACAGCAACTTTCCAGTTACACATGGACAAAAATTCCCAGCTAACTTTCAGCATGCTGCCACCTGGAAGAGTAATTTTACCAATTTAAAGTCTGCTACATGGGGAGCACCAGCGGAGCTGCAGCGTTGGCTCTAATGGTGCCAGACATTACTTTTCTCAGAAAGAGATTATAAACTGCTCTCAGAAGAGGACAGAAGTTGAAGGACTGTTGAAGGCTCAATATCCTGAGCTATTATCCACAACATATCCCACTTGAGGTATCATTGCTCAACAAGCGGACTCTTTAAAATCACAAGTTAACCTTTCTTCTGAAGCACAGAATGTGTTTGGTAAATCATGTCTGATAACCTCAAAGATTTTATCCAAACACTTCATTGTATTAACAGATGTATCTGTGCTAGAGGTTAAATCTGTCAGATCTCGTTGGGTCTCAAGAAATGCTCCATCCCAGTTGTGTGCAAAGACCTTTTAGATGCAGGTACCAGAGTAAAAAAAAAAAAAGTCAAGCTAGAAAAATGAATCAAGAGGGGGCACTAAATAATGTGTCTGTAGGTATTTGGTCTGAATTAATGAGAAATAAAGCCAAAGATGAGACAATTGGAGACATGCCCAGGTACTGTTCCTCCATCCTTTACATTACAAAAATAACGCCAACAACCAAGAATAGACAAAAGGACCCATGAGTCTCACAGTCGGAACACGTCCTCCACACCAATAGCCACCTTGCACTTTTTGGACATTGCAGGAAAATGCTTGTTCAGTAATCTCATCTGCACATAAGAGAATGATCTACTTTACTCCTTCCTCCCTAATTTTGAATTACCTCCAGTCAGGAAAGGGACCACACCTTGCTATGCAGATCCATAACCAACAGTGACACTGATTCAGATTTATGCAACTTTCTGATGATTTTACAGACAATGCTGGAGCGACGGGTTTCTGGAAATCTATATTTTCCTTTCGGCAGAAGGCCTTGAAATACTAACCGAAATTTGTCTTTTTGGCTCGAGGCTCGGACAAAATGGCAATAAGCTGCCAAATTTCACTTTCAAGATATCTGATATGTCCACTCAAAATCAGTCACATTTAGATTTTTTCCATCTACTTCGCTGTTACAAGGCCCTCCTTTCTCATACACACCCTCATACACACACCAACATACATACATATATATATATATATATATATATATATATATATATATATATATATATATATATATATATATACATACATATACACACACACAATTAAAAGTAAATAGCTAAGCTTTATGTTAATAGTTACACGTGTTGTGCATCACTAAAATCACAGTTTTCTAACTAATTGTGCCTCTCCGTGTGGGTTTGGTGTCATCAGAGAGTCTGACCAGAATGTTTTCTATTATAAATCATATCAAAGAAACTAGTATGTTATATGCAAGCTGAGTGTTCATTGCCATGCAGAGTCCACCTGTTCATGTACACACTGCAGAGGTGTTTCTTAAAGAATAACTGAAGCATTTAAACCTGCTCTGTCTGACGCCAGGAACTGACAGCGACAATGAGCTGATTAAAAATGGATTGACCATCTGTCAACAGGAGGATGTGTCGGTCAGTGTCCTTTCATAAACTCAATGACTCAGTGAGTGTGTGACTGTGAGTGTGAGTGAGGAAAGATGCGTGTTAACTTTTAAAAAAAGCTGTGTTACATGTTCTTGGAAAATCCAGCCTACAGCAGTGCTACTATTTCAGCTTACTCTGAAGTGTGATGTAATGTGTTTTTTCTCACGGCCTACTATCTTAAGCTCTGCATTGCTTTGGGGAATATAGAAAACAATGCTAACTTAAGCACAGTTCTATCAGTTCATCAAATGTGGTGAAAGTTTCATTCGAAGGTTTTTTTTTGGTTGTTTCTACATTTCTGTTTTTCTTTCAAGCTAAAAAAAAATACTAAAAGCTAAAAGAAAACTACTGCCTCTTCAATTTATTTATTTTAACATACTGTTGAAAAAGTTGAATATCAAAACTTATTTTATCTTTTAAATGATTATGTATACTGTGAAATTCATTAATGTATGTATGGTTTGAAAGCATTTCATACATCCTCTGTATTTAATGGTTGATTTAAATGCTATATGAATGTTTATGTTACGAAGGTTAAAAAGTGTGCCAGCCATACTGCTTATCACTGTTGATGCTTCTTAGATCAAGTTCTTTTCTTCTTCTTTTCTTTTTTTTTTAAGGATTTGCAATTTTGAAATTGTATATAGTGTATTGTGTTGAAATAAATATGCAGTGAAAGCAGCACTTTGGTTTCTGTTGAGGAAAATCTTCCTTCAGCATTTTGTTTTTAACGGAAAGATTGCGTAATTCAGTAAATCAAAGTGTGGTGGGGTCAGTTATTAGATTCTGATCAAGAATTTTATTAACAAAGGGAACACAAAATAGAGCCTGGTAGTGTTTGATCGAATGGCAGAAGTTTTCATTAAATGATCTTAGTAAAGAATATTTACCTGACAACCTAACAATTAAAAAAAATCAATTAAATGGAATTGGAATCAAACTTTATCTATTGGTTTATATTATCTAAGTGTTTAAGTGTTTAGTTTTTACTACAGCAATAAAACAATGAACACCAGGAGCCCCATTTATATACTTTAATAAGTTAAGCTTGTCCCTAATATATAGACATATAACACTTGAAAGCATTAGATTAAATGGGGGAACTTACATCTTTTACTTGCATAATACAATGTAAATTGCAAAGCAAATATATGAACATTCTTTCTTTAATCTACCCTGCCTCCGTATGTGGATCACAAGCTTAAAATTGCTATTTAATACAGCAGATTAATTTTATATAATGCATATCATTTATTTCAGGCAAAGAATCTTGGTGTGATAATGAATCTCAGATTACTTGTGGTAAAATATAGATTTCTGTTTTCTACATTATCTTTCTTAAATTGAATAACCTGTGAAGACTTCAATTATGGATCTAGTCATTTTCCTTTCATATCAAACTAATTGAATAATGATAATATCAACGGCATGAATCAACATTCATTTCCAGCGACTGCGCCGCCGTCTCTGCGACTCTCTGAAGCCTTGAGCGTATTTGAAAAACCAGCAGGCGGTGCTTTTAGTGTCTGAAGACGTCAGGATAGCTGTGAAGTTGACAGGATGTGACCCTGCTTCAGTGTGGTGCATTAAACTTAGAACAATATCACCCCAACTGAGAGATGAATAAAGAAAGACTCCCTTCTACCTGTAGAAATCTAATTTATAATTGAATAATTCAGTTCTAATTTAATATGAGTGAAGTTATTTTAATTATCCACACTAAAAAAAAATCAAAGAATTTATCTTTTTCATTTTCAAAGACATCATTATTAAATGTCCTGTTCGCCTCTGTGAAATATTTTTTTTCCTGTTTTTATGCACCTATCAGACCACATCAGCTAAAAGGGATAATCTTCTGTATTCCTGTCTCCTCTGAACTTTTTCTTTTGGGCTTAGAAAAAAAATATGACACGATAAACTTCATCTGCCTTCATGTCAGGCATCATTAGCGAAAGTTTTATCTGGCTGACATTTCTCAGATCCTGTTTTTCTTTCTAGGATGTAAAGGTTTAGTACGGCACCTTTCACCGAGCAAGGTCAAAAGTGCTTCATGGGAGAAAAATGAAGGTGGATAAAGGTCCCATATTGTACAATTTTCCATGGTTTTATTTGATGTTTTGATACCCCTAACAAGAAATATGAGTAAATAAGACCCAAGAAACAGTAAAAAAAAGACATAAACAATAAAACATAAACAACAAAAGACCATAAAAACTATAGAATTACAGCATGAGGGGAGACATTGTGAATAAATGAGTCTTCAGGTGCTTTTTAAAGATGCCAACAGAGACCGGATCATCTCTACAGGAAAATCAATCGAGCCACAACTTCGAATACACTTTTTGTTTTTCAGTCGAGAGCAAGGAACAACCAGTAAACTCCAGTCAGAGCTAAACTACCTGCTGGTGATGTAAGGATGGAACGGATCAGAGACACTGGGCTCTACTCCAATCAGGAGAGTCACATTTTTCTCAGTTAATTATTTATTGACACATGGACAATAAGATGAAATGAGGAAAGTCTGTGAAAAGTGAAAAGGAGCTAGTGAAGCTGTATATTTGGAACTCTCAATGCCTGAATTAACAGTGCTACCAGTAATTCTAATACACGAAATGTGGTGTGAAAAAGTATTTGCCCCCTTCCTGATTTATCTTTAAATGTTCAGGTGTCTTTGGCTAAAACAATTAGTCAAAGACACCACAAGTGAAAGCAAAATGCAGTTTTCAAACGAAGGTTTTTATTATAAAGAGAAAAAAATCCAAACTTACTTGGCCCTGTGTAGAAAAGTGACTGTCCCCTGTTAAAATATTGTTAAAATATAACTTAAATGTAGTTAATTTTTTTGTTTTGTTTTTTTTTTCTAGCGACACCCAGGCCTGATTACAGCCATACCTGTTCTTAATCACTTAAATAGGACCTGCCTGACAAATTGAAGTAGACCAAAAGATCCTCTCAGCATGATGTCTACCAAAAGGTAGACATCTAAAGGAGTTCACAAGATCTAAAGGAGTTCAGGAATAAATGAGAAAGAAAGTAAATGAGATCTATCAGACTGGGAAAGGTTACAAAGCTTAAAGCTTTGGGACTCCACACACGGTCCACCACAGTGAGAACCATTATCCGCAAATGGTGAAAACATGGAACAGTAGTGAACCAAGTCAACCAAACTTACCCCAAGAGTAAAGCAACAACTCATCACAGTGGTCACAAAAGAGTCCACGACAACATCCAAAGAACTGCAGGCCTCACTTGCCTCAGTTAAGGTCAGTGTTCATCACTCCACCATAAGAAAGAGACAAAAATGGCTGCATGGCAGAGTTCCAAGTCAAAAAACACTGCTGATCAAAAAGAACATTAAGGTGTATTTCAAACTTGCCAGAAAACATCTTGGTGATCCTTAAGACCTTGGGGAAAATACTGAGACAAAAGTTGAACTGTTCAGAAGGTGTGTGTCCCATTATATCTGCTGAAAAATGAATGCTGCATTTCAGAAAAAGAACATTATACCAACAGTAAAATATGGTGGTGGTAGTGTGATGGTCTGGGGCTGTTTTGCAGCTTCAGGACCTGGAAGACTTGTTGTGATAAATGGAACCATGAATTCTCCTGTCTACCAAAAACTCCTGAAGGAGAAGGTCCAGCCATCTGTTCGTGACCTCAAGCTGAAACCAGCTTGGGTTCTAAAACAGGACAATGATCCAAAACAGACCAGCGAGTCCACCTCTGAACGGCTAAAGGAAAAATAAATGACTTTGGAGTGGCTTCATCAAAATCCTGACCTGAATCCTATTGAGATGCTGTAGCATGACCTTAAAAAGGCGGTTCATACTCGAAAACCCTCCAATGTGGCTGAATTACAACAATTCTGCAAAGATGAGTGGACTACAATTCCTCCACAGAGCTGTAAGAGCCTCTTTGTAAGTTATCACAAACACTTGATTGCAGTTGTTGCTGATAGATAGATAGATAGATAGATAGATAGATAGATAGATAGATAGATAGATAGATAGATAGATAGATAGATAGATAGATAGATATAATAACAATGTTACTACTGCTGCATCCAGTGTTACCCCATGACATATTCCTTTGTCTCTGGCCCATTGTATGCCTACTGTGGTCATTAAGACTCTGTGGTGATGTTGAATCCTTAATAGTCTCAACATGCTTCGTTTCAACTTTTTGTCAAACTTCAATTAAAGTTTGATCATAAAAAAAGCTGAACTTATGGAGCGATCAGACCCAGTCGTGATGAGAAGTGATGAGCTGGAGGTGAACAGGTGATTTAAAATTTAACAGCTGAGTCATGGCAAGATCTAGTTGTTTTAACTGCGAGAGTTAACAGCCCTAATCAGCTGATATGAGAAACTGGTGAATGTCATGAATATATGAACAAGGTCTTATCTGTGCTCTCCCTTAATCTATACTTTAGCATCATATGTGAAAACAAGCAACTTAAAATGAATCCTCAACTTGAAGAGAAGCCAATGTACAGAAGATAAGTTGAGTGTGATGTCAGTTGCTTTAGGTGAATAGGGGAATGCAGTTGCACGGCTGGGATGAATCATCATAGCGAGACATGATTTTGATTTGATTTCCCAAATGTAAGAAACAATTCACAATATGCTGATTGAAGTAGGCTACATAAAGTTCACTCATAAGGCTTCTATTGCTGTCCATAATGCAAGAATCCAGCAGGTATCTTCATATAAATACTTGTGTGTAGTGATCGACCAGCTGGTATATTTGAAAGACCACAATGAAACAAAGAATTTGGTTTCTCTGCTGAATTTGGTCTGTTGGGGTGAGTAGACAAATTCTTCCCGGCTTCTTGGAGAGACTGTAAATACCATAATAATATATTAAGGCTGGCCAACAACATCGCCTCTGACCCTAACCACATCCTGAACATTGAATCCAATTTACCTTCAAACCGGAGATATAAGGTATCACTATTTAATAGGGTTAAATTGAAGAACTCTTTTTATCGATCTTAAAACTAAAACAAACATAAAATATAGGCCCTTGAATCAGATTTTTGTGATGTTGTGTTAAATTGAATTATGTTTTTTTGTTTTTTTAATGAGTGTCTTATTTGTGATGTTGTAAATTGAGCTGCTGTGACACAAGAAAGTATCATATCATACATAACCTGATCAAATGTAACTGATTTTCTAAGATTAGACTGTACAGCTAAAGAAAGAGATGTGAGTGTTGCAAAAGAATCTTAACTATTGTATGCTGCTATTTTTACCATCTCTCTTTGTAACAGGGAAACTGTATCTCAGGGCACAGGAGGGTCAAATACAAATTAGAAGAAAAGAATAATCCACCAGCAATATAATCAACCGTTAATATTCCCTCGACACCATAAAGCATCAGCTTTGTATAATGAAATACGTTTTTACCTGTAGCTCAACTGGCTGATAATTAAACCCCAGTCCAATCTAAACAGCAGATGGCACTGTGTGCTTTCTTCTAATGAAAGGTTATCTTGTTTAGGCATGTCTTGACATTCTGTGTGCGCATGTGCACACACACATACACACACACACACATGCGACTGTAGGTTGTTTCCATGACATGAGGCACTCTCACAGACATGCATGCGTGCCCCTTCACAGTGGTGGGTAGGATCCAATCAGGCCTGGCACTCAGCAGCCAGCTACACCCTGTCTGACAACGCCAAAACGCAGCTCGCCGCTCACCCACGAGGCCGCGAGAGCTGCAAGATTCCAGCCCGACTGTAAAGTATGCAGCACAATCATGTAATTGTATATTTATACGCTTCTCCCCCCCCTTTTTTTTTTTTTACTTTTTTCCCACAGTTGAGCACGAACGCTCAAGTTAATTTTTCATCTGTTCTACCTGCCCCTGGTTTAGAATCTTCACTCGGCCGTGCAGACACATGTCCCACAGCCGGATGTCACGAGCTGTCCCAGGAAGGCAAACAGGGCCGGCTGCCGTCCTTCCCAGCAGGCCCCTCTCTTCCCCTCCAGACGCTACACACACATCCCTGGCACAGCCAGAGCCCCCCCCCTTTCGCCCCACCCCGCCCGCCTCTGGACAACTGCTCTGACTCAAAACGGATTAAAGATGACTCTCTTCTCTCACTTTCCTTTTTTTTTCCCTCACCCCTCTCTCTCCCTCTCTCTCTCTCTCTTGACTTCTCTTTTTCTTTTCCATGCCGGATGAAAGGCCTCCCAGACACCCACTCCATGCACATACCATTCAGGCCAGGACACACAGGAAGTCTATGTGCTGTGCGGAGAGGAGGGGGGAAAGGGGAGGGGGGGTGGGAAGTGGCAGAGGAAAGGAGGGAGGAGGGAGAGAGCGCTCAGTACAGAGAGAGAGGGAGAGAGGAGGGGAGGAGGGGGGAGACGGGTAAATGCAAGTCATGTGAAGCTCATGAGAACAAACCTACAAAAAGTTGGAATCTTGTTTTCCTTTCGCCGACTCTTTACTGCTATTCTTTTGTTTCCCCTCTCTCTCTCGATTTGTATCAGAATCTCAAATCTGTTTCTCTCCTGTTACCATGACAACCTCATCTCTATTTTAACTTCATCTCCCAATTTGTTATGGAACTGTGAATAATTGCATCACGTGGAATATGGAGCCCTTGGTGCATTTGTTATACAGGGTATATTGCTTCAGTGTGTGTGTGTGTGTGTGTGTGTGTGTGTGTGTGCGTGGGTGGGTGGCTGGGTGGTGCGGGCGGGGGCTGTGACTGCAGCCCTCAGCTCTCAGGGAACGGCGTCACGTCGCATGCTTTGAATTACTGTACATTTGCGGCTGGTAGACAGTCTGCTGCCAACTGTCTCTCAGTGGATCAGACAGCTAACATCAGCACTGTGGTTCTGCCACAAGTCCTCCTTTAATTCCCTTCTTGCCGTCTTTTTTTCCAAAGCCTCTCACTTTCTATCCATTTCAACTGTCTGTATTTTTTTAATCATCTCCGCTCACTCAAGCACACGTTTTTATTATTTATCCGTGCCGTTTTCTCTCTTAAATCACATAGTATATACAACGGCACACAGACACCCACACATTCCTGCTCGCAGCTCACACAAACACACAGATTTGTCAGTATGTGTTTACACAGTTCACCGGGCAGGCCGATCTTTATAGCGCTGCTGACTGAAGCCTGTCTTTTGTCGGAAAAGGCGTTTGAAAACAGTCAGGTGACTAATCGGGCCTGCGTTGCAACAGCCCGGTGCCTCGTGTGAATCCTGCCCAGGTGCCAGGGGAAAGTACTGATGACATCACCGCCCTGGGTTTCAACAAAGAGCCACATTCCTCAATCGTAATCCTCTGTGTTAATATACAGCCCGACTTGAACCAGACGAAACCGGTCAAGACGCCTGTTTCCCTCGCGCCTTTTCAGTTCCTGCCATCATCCACCTCACTTTGACCCCCTTTATTGAACTAAAGTCGAATGCAAACACCTTCCAGGGCCTCGATTCAGATCCTCCAACAACTGTGTTTGTGAGGAAGTGTTAACTTGACTTGACAATAAGACACTTGACAATGTATTTCCAGTGCATTTTGCCAGGAACACCCACACACGTTTGTCTTCTGCTTTTGTCTAATGACTTTTAGGAACTTGGCATGAGTTGGACTTTTTCCATTGGTACAAGTGATCATTGTGGGTTTTTTTGTATTGTTTTTTTAAATACACAAAGGCACTGTAGGCTGCTCTTCAAAAGACCTCTATCCTTTACTGCTGAGACCTACGTCATATTTTATTTTGAAAAATCCAGCCAAATTCAAAGATTTTATAGAATTGTCTTCTTTTGTGTTAGTGCAGTTAGTCTGCCTTTTTTCTGCCAAGATTGAAAATAAAAACAAGATTATCTCACAAGAATGAAAAAAATAACACTGGATTAACAATGTACTCAGTGGTGGAAAGAAACAAAGTACTTTTACTCATGTATTGTACTATTTTGAAGTATTTTACTTGAATATTTCCATTTCAGGTGACGTGATATTTCACCAAAAATCAAAGATTTGTGAATCAGAATCTGTTGTTCTTGTTTGTTCTTATTTCTTCTCCCATTAATCATCACAGGACCCCTCACATTTATCTGCTGGCCCTCTGGAGGGACCCGACCCCTAAGTTGGGAACCACTGGACTAAAATGACTGTATGCTGTATATGCTGTATATAAAGTAGTTGAAACTAGCTCCACCTCCAGCTACAACAGTAACATGCTACTAAACACTGATGTTTGATCTGATAATCTAATGATGAACGAATCAGTCAGAGAACAAACAAGTACTTTTACTGCAATAAAAGTACTACATTAACTCATAATACTTTTGTACTTTTACTACAAAACTTTATCTACATTAAGCTTATAATGTTATTTACTTTTACTGCAATACGTTAACTACATTAAGCCTATTTAGTTTTACTGCAATTTGTTAACTACCTTAAGTTTGTAATATTTATGTACGTTTTCTGGAAAGTACAATAGTAGAAGTGTAATAACATTGTTGAGCTATAAAATTCCTATCTAACACTATTGGCTGCTTATTTACTAATGCTAACATGCTAATCTGCTAAACTATAACAGGGAAGATGCTAAATTCTGCATCAGTGTGTTAGCATGTTAGCAACCGCCTCTCAGAGCCAGTAACATGGCTGCCGACTATTGTTTTTATTTTTAGCAGAAAACAAATGCGGTTGAGAGTGAAGCAAAATAATAAAGTTGCAGTAAAAACCCAAGTGAGGAGAGGAAAGGAACTAAAATGCTCTGTAGCAACGAGACGGGTGAAAGGGGTTAAGTTGGTTGTTAATCTCTGTTTTCTCAGGAAAATTCCTCTAGGGCCCTTCTCCCCTCCCAGTCAGGAGATAATTCTCTGTAGCTTCAACACTCCGAGCTGCGCCACTGACAGACAAGTGGACACGTTAATGATAAACATATTGATTACAGCCTCTTTGTCTGTGTATTGGGAGTGTTCACGTCTCAAACGTTCATGTGTTTTCACTCCATTCGTGTGTTGGCAGCGTGAGAAGGAACAATGTAAGGAGTGTACTGGATGTCAGGGTCCATTCCTCCACACAAATGAGAGAAGCATAAACAATATCAGCAACTTTGTATGTAGAAGCTCTGGTCCCTCATCTCAACAGAACATTCACCCCGTGAACTTTGACCTCTGACTATAAACAGGCAGCGATGACCCTCTGGCTGCCGCCGCTGTTGTTGTTGTTTTTATTGAGAGCTCTCACAGGAACGGATATCCAGAGGGCTGCAGTCATATTACTCTGTTTTACAAATATTAATCATAGGTTTTAATTTGATGTATGCGGCACAAGAGAATAGACGCCACGGATAAACAGTTTATCGATGATTTATGCGAACAACTTATCTCAAACAAAGATACAGCAGTAATGTAAGGCCACCCTCTGTCACTGCTGTGAATCTAATAATAACTTTATTTATACAGCTCATTTAAAAACAGTGGTGACAAAAAGCAGCATAGCTACATAGAAGGCAAAATAACAACAGAGCCAAACACTGAGGCCAGCAGATAATTGTATTGTATTTGATTTTATTATATTGTATATGTTTTTCTTAGCAGTACAATTCTGTGTATCTTAGTCTTCCTGGGGATAGACAGATGTGTTTCTTTATGTTATGTGTGGGTGTTTTGTCTTGACTATGGCTGCCATAACAAAGTCATTTTCATTTGAAGAATCAATAAAGTATCTGTCAAGATGTAGTCAAAATAAAAATATGTCAAAACACAGCAGAGAAGACAGAAGAATGCAAATACCAAGAAAAAATGATAAAAGAAATAAAAGATATTACATAAATTATAACTATAATGTCACTGCTATGCACTTTTCCATTAATTTTATAACAAATAAAATAAGCAACACTCATGGCGACAAAAGATGAACATTAGAATAAATGAGGTCGCATTCAGGTCGCAAAGTGTTACATTTAGATTTTCAGCTTTACGTCCCTTTTATTTTTTTCTCGACCTTCCTAAACAGCAAAGTGAAACAATACCCAGCAGGCGTCACAAGATAAGTTACTGACGCTCAGGAAGGTTTCCCTTCCCTTTATTTTCTCTCGCCTTTCCCTCTGCAGGTCATTTCAGTGAAAAATCTGTCCGACTCACGGCCATCTGCTGTACATACATAAACACCTACACACACACACACACACACAGGAAATGCAAATGACTCCTGTGCTGTACACAGAATTTTAGCAACAATAACCTTCATCGCGTAAAGTCGAACAATCTCTTTCAAAGTTACAGATGAATAATTGTTGGATTCTGTGGCGATAATTTGTTGTTGCAAAAAAAAAGTCTGCTATCTGAACCAATCAACCCGGCGGTCATAAATACAGACTTGCTCAGGATAAGCCTGCAAATAACTCAATCATACACTTCCTGTTTTTGAGCACGTAGTCAGTGAGTGACCTCAGAAGGAGGAGCACAGGATGTGCTCCAAGTGGAAGACACAGATAGAGATTTCCTAGATAGTTCTAATTGAAACACATGTTTGACTTTGGCAGGACAAGATGTTGTTTAGCTTGTTTCAGGGTGTGAGGCGTGATCGCCTTCTCCCACCGACAACATCATTTCTTTAATTGGATGTTATTTTTAGCTCTTTTCCCCCTTTTTTTTAAAGCTCCAAACACGTTTCAGCTCCGTTTCTCTCTTTATTTTCTTTCCAGGGCTTTGTTGCATTCAGCAGTTTACTGTGAGTAAACAGCTCAGCCGTGTGAGAAAAAATGTTGCATCAGTGTTTTCCTCAGCTGAGCAACAGAGGTCATCTGTTATTTTCAGATTCTCTATTTAAACCAGCATTTCTGATATGAACAGTGGTGGAAAGCAACTAATTATCTTTACTCAAGTATTCTGCTTAAGTGCAATTTTGAGGTACTTGAACTGTACTTGAGTATTTTCAATTGATGCTACTTTATACTTCACTCCACTACATTTCAGAGGAAAATAATGCACTTTCCACTTCCACTGCATTTATCTAACACGTTTAGATATTTTCAGATGCAGATTCAATGTATAGTACAACAATAATTCAAAATGCAACAACTAGTTAAAGATGAAACCAGTGGTTTCAACCTTTTAGTCTTTGATGTCTTACAAACAGCAGGGTGTAGTCGGCTCACATTTCATGAGTTGTTAACAGCTCCACCAAATCCTGATTCTTCCCTCTAAACTTCTCACATGGTTTCATTTCAAAAAACGTTCAAACAATCTAATATTTCACCAAAACTCAAAGATAAAAAATCCAAAAAGTGAAAACAGATTTGTGAATCCGAACTTTGTTTGTTTTTCTTTCCTCTCCCAGCCCGTTCAGATTTATCTAGCGACCCTTTAGAGAGGCCCAAACCCTAGGTTGGGAACCACTGAACTAAACTAGTTGACCTATATGAACATCATTAAACGGCATTGTAGATGAAACTAGCTCCACCTCATGCTGCTACAACAGGAAAATACTCTTACTGACACAGCAGTATTAATAATGTAAAGATGTAGTAAAATATCAGTCACAATAATACTTCTACTAATACCTTTACTTCAGTACTTTAAGTGCATATCACTGCTAATAACTCTGCACATTTTTTTTGCTGTATTTTTATATTGCTGTATGTATACTTTTACATAAGTACAGGATCTGAATGCTTCTTCCACCACTGAGGGCACAGTTTTTTATCAACACTGAGGCATTCTGTCATACTATCTTATCCACAAATTATAATAATACGTTCCTCCCACCCACCACCCCTCACTACTATCATGCCTTTGGTCACAAGATATTTAACTACGGTTTCATAATACAGTGTCTCTGCTGAATGAGAAGTGAGACATACAGCAGACAGCATTTACTCTGTGTCTAAAAATTGCTCAATCCTTCTTTCATCACGCCAATGTCTGACTAAGTGGCAGGCCTCTTTTATTTATTTATACTTGTTGTTTGCTTGTTTATTGGTTTTCTAAATTACCGCTGGCATGGTAGGTTTGCCCAAATTATCTTCTGCTTTTTTCCTCCCCAGACAAACAGCCTGTCGACCACAGACCCACTTTTAGATAAGATTTTGTCAGCAGGAACCACATTTGAGAGGATGTTTGTTGGTTAAATAGTGGAATAATGTTTTGGTGTCATTAAAAAGTGGTTGAGTTCCTCTCATGGGGATTCTCAAAGTGCAAAAAAAAAAGAAAAGTGCACTGTGTTTAATTACACAAGTTAACCGACAGTAAAATGAAAGCGTAATAGCAGCGAGTGTGATGAGGATCCCTGCAGACCCCTGCAGACCCCTGAAGGATCCACTTGGGGAGCCCCCGTCCTGTCCTTGAGTGGGTATTTGTGTCAAAGGTCAAACCTATGGGTGAGATCATTCACCCACTTGTGCTTCATCTTGTTACACATTGGTTAGTTATTACACATATAGTTATACATTACAGGGGCTGGTTCATGTGGCTGGAGCAGGTTACACACCAGTAGATGTAGATGGAAAGAGCAGTTTACAGGAATAAGACTCTGGTTTAAATTAGAAAATGTTTCAAGCAGAACAAAGTATAGGATAATATTTGAGAGAGCAGCAAATTGAGAGAAAATTAACTTTTTTATTTATCTTGATTTATTTCACACATAGAAATGCATTAGATCCAGATACTTAAATATGTTAAGAGATGTCAAGAAGCAAACTAGACCCCTTTTATTCAAAGGGGGAAAATAAGCAATAACAATAAAAAAATAAAAATACAAAAGCACACAAAATGAGCAGAATGACAAAATAATCAATAGACAACACTCCATAATTTATTTGTTATTTGTCATTTTGATGCTTTGTTATATAGACAGAATATATACCGAATATATATAGAATGTATTTCGATTTGTTTTATTTGTCTATTAAAATAAAGTGAATCTCTGGTTTAGGGCTGTTGGTGGGTCAAAAACAATTTCAGGATGTCACCTTGGCCCTTTAGGAAACACTGATCCGCATTTTCCACTATTTTATGACAACTGATCAATTAATCATCAAAATAGAAGCTAACATAAAAAAGATAATAGTAATCATTACTTGCAGTGTTAATGTTGTTTTATTTTGATATAACAAAATACTAAAGCCACTAATTAAACAACTAAAGTTGCCCTACATGGTAATAAATGTATGTAGACAAAAAGTGTTGTTTAGACCTGCAGCGATTAATTGATTGACTTGAATAATGATCTGTTTTGATGGTTGATTTGTTGTTATTACTTCAGTTCCCAGAATATTTTCTGCTGTTGTTTTAGTTGTCTGTGGAAGTAAGCGGAATATATTTTGGTTTTGAGCTGTTGCCTGGGACAAAACAATTTGAGGATGTCACCTTGAACCTTTTAGGAAACAGTGATGACATCTTTCACCATTTTCTGACAACTAATGATTAATCGCCAAAATATTAGTCAGGTTAAAAAATAACGAAAACACTATCAGCCCTACTGCTGTTTTTCTATTTTTAATAACAAACTACTAGTAAAACAACAACTAAAAACCCAAAAAACTACTAAAAGTTGCACACATGCTGCTTCATTAATATTCTAAGGAAAGCGCTGTGATTGGCTCCTGGGAAATCTGACGTCATGCGAGCCCTCCAGTGCCAAAAAAAAAAAAAAGCTTCAGTATCTCAGACCGAGTCAGTCTCAGCTCACAGAAAACGCTGCAAAGTTGTCTGTGACGAGGCGAACTCATGAAAGTAACCGGATGAAGGATAAGATTTAAACCTGGACTTTTATTTTATTATTTTTTTTTCCACCGTAACTGTGTGTGTTTATTCCCGCGATTTAACACTGGTGGTAAACGCGAAGGTCCGAGAGCACCGAAACCCGGGGTTTGCATCTCGTTTCCCAAGATGAACTTCTTCTGTCCGGTGGTCGGAAAACTTTCTGTAAGTAATTAACACGACAATAACCTTCTGGTTCCTGCATTACGTCACTTTTCTTAATTAACAGTCGCCCGTGAACTCTTAATTGACAAGTTAATGACGGGTAAAATCCTCTTTTTGACGTCCCGGGTAGTTTGTGGATCCTGTAGCTGCAGCGGGACACTTCACTTATTTATTGATACAAAACGAGTTCAAATAGTTTCTTAATGGAAACGGGAGCGTTTTCGAGACACAACATCTCAACTGTTACATGAAGCTAAAGCCACATTTCAACTTCTTTTTTGTCTTTCTTTTTTTTTAAATATATATATTTTTGGTGCAAGCTGTGCGGGGACATGCGGGGCTGCGCCCGCAGCCCAGGCCTGTGAACTTGCGGGAGAAGATGAAACAGCTCCTTCATTGCCCCGCAAACAGGAAGCAGCATTGTGTTGTTTGTTGTTGTTGATTTAGCTGTTTATTTATGAAGGTTTACTACTCTTGTGTGTGTGTAATCCAACGAGCTGAGCGCAGTCCATGTGCTGTTTCATTTATTCCCTCCTCCTCCTCCTCCTCCTCCTCTCCCAGCGTTACAGTCACCATCTGTGTTGGACATCATGTGGTCATATTGTTCAGACATTCAGCATATGATGGCTCTGGGTCTGTCACGGCGGATGTAGCCGGGCCCTATAGGCACTATTAATAATTGCAGGCCAGCCAGTGGCCTGCTGTGAAGTGTGCAGCTCTTTTACTCCCAGCAGTTTTAATTCAAGAAGCGAGGAAAGTCTTTTTTTTTTTTGGTAACATGTCTGCAGGCTGCTGCTAATCAGTTTGACCCCAAAAGGAGCCAAGAATTCACCTCCGCCAGTTAGTCGATTAAAGCCACAAAAGCCTCTTTGCAACAGTTTTTTTCCACCAAAGTTTATTCCACTCTCAGACCTTCACAGAGACGTCTTTTCATTCCTCTGGCTGTTGTTTTTTCCAGCAGCGCAGCACCGGAGCCTGACACTATAAATACTGTACTGCTCGCTGTGAAATGTGACCATTTATTAACGGATGAAGCTGATGAGTTTCTCCATTTTTTTTTTTTTTTTTACTTCTTCATTGTCAACATGCGCAAACAAACCCGTGAACTCATCCTGTACTGAGTATTGTTTGTGCATCCTATTCCTCTGCACTGTGGACCTCTGTTGTTGTCCAAAAACTATTAAAAGCACATCAATAAGGCACACGGCTGTGCTGGGTGACATGTTCCTTCACCCCGAAGACAATGGCGTCTGTAGTTTGTTTAGAAACGGCTCCACAGGCTAATAACATTGATCACATTTTCAGTCCCAGGAGAGTAGTTGTGTGTAAACCAAGCAGACGCCACTGCACATGAGTGGGAACATGCTTCGCTGGATCGTTGCGCCATACATTATAACCTCCTGATTTTATGAAATTCTCAGGACAAAATCCGGATTCTGTGATATGAAGGATCCATTCTACTATTATAAAGAACAAATTCAAAATTAATCTTCAGCAAAGTTTGCCTCAAATCTTTTTGGGTGTTGTTAAATACTGTAGCCTTTCCAACTTTTTGGACACAGATATGGTTATAATAATGCTCCAAAATGCATATGCATGCATATTTTTTGGGTAAAAATGCAACATCGTGAAGAAGGATCTGAAATCCACCCAACCACATTAGTGGTTAGCAACAGATGAAATGTCATCAAAATCTCAACATGGTTTCCTGTAGTTTTTTACTCATGGGAGGTGAATTCTTCCAAAAACCAAAGTAGCACAACAAGTTATTTAACTAACTAACATGATCTTTTTGGTGAAGGAACATGTCAACTAGTGTAACAGTGTAGCTCATTTATACCTTTTTTTTAAATACTTTTCATCAAAACCTGAGGTTTGTTTTGGCTCTGCAGAGATTTGCTGATGGTGAGAAAAATTATAGAAAATAGTCGAGCTCTTTATGTTACAGCAGGAGATAAGGAGTGAAATGAGTCATACTTCCCTAATGACAGAGCAAAATTAAGGCCCAGGCGACTTTCTTCGGTCTATGTTGTTCATTCGTCACAACGCGTCAAAACGGTGTGGCGTCTCTGCACAAGACGCCTTTCCTGTAGATATGCTCGCTCTCCTATATAAACTCAGCCATCAAAGCGAATGTAACATCTGCTGATGTGCCCGAAGCTTTGCTGTTTGTTTTCTGCGTTGTCTGATCCGTGTCTTCAGTCATGCAGTGTTCCATTACAGAAATCAGATTTACGTCTCCGGGTGGCAAAGTCAATGTTTATCTCTTCTGTAAACCACAGTACATTCTGGAGGACTCGCCAGCAGGCCTTGTTGCTAAGGGACTGTGAGGAAACTTCACCCCCCCACCCTATCCCCCCTCTCTAATCCCCCCCACCACCCCTCCAGATTGCCTGAGTGTACGTGCCTGGCCGTCCAGTAAACTTCCTGTCGAGTGTACACAGATATGCTGATATTAGTGGCATCAATTTACTTCTGAGAATTGTCATGCCCATGCAAATGTACACTAGATTGTTATCTGGTGATTGCTTACTGTGCGTCTGGGTGTTGGTTCACACAGGAAATATCCCCCTCTGTCTCTGTGGACAACATAGACGAGGGCAGGACGGACATCTGGGACAAGAGGAGGCCAAAGTTTGTCACTGGGGACTCGGCAGCGGTCAACAAATTGTCCACTATGTCCCGTAGTGCTGTGACTGTAGCGCTGCTACACCATGTGAACAGTTGTAACTAACTGGGGCCTGTGGCTTTAGAGAAGCTGCAGGGACACTGACTGACTGATGCAATGCACTGCAACCGTCCCCACTGTTGGACACCAGGTGGTTGTCTGTTTGCCCTTTTAATATTTGCCCCGGTCGTCATAGTTACCGAATCAGTTTGTAAGTAGCAGATAAAGTTGACGATGGCTTGTTTTTGATTCAATGTTGTTAAGGTGAATCACTCTCAGCTTATCAAAAGAGCTGCTGAGTCACACGGGGAGTGCCACCTGTGCAGGTGCTGCCTCCCACTCATGTAACGCATTCCAGCCGAGGCACAGCGCACAGATTAAAGGGCGAGCGCTGACATCACTCGATAAACATACTCGCTTCACACGGCTCCAATCTGACAGGTTTTTGTATACAAGAACATTTTCACCAATTTATCACAGATAGGAGCTCTGCATGGTCCATATCTCATAGGAAAGCATTAAAAAAGAGAGTACACTGTTGAAAACTAATACCTTCATCTAACTTAAAAAATAAGTGAGGTGAAATTACATAGGATTTCATGAGTTGAGACAACTCTAAGGCTTTTTCAAGTAGGATGCCATCATTTTACTTTACATGAACTCATAAAAATCAAGTTGAGTTAAACTAATGCTCCTGATAATTCCTTGTTGCATAAACTTAATTTTATAGGTTTGGCAAGTGTAGTCAATAAATTCAACTTAAATACTGTTAGCTCACATTTATTAGCATAATGTACTCAACAATACTGTGTCCGTAGTAATTACAATGAATTGTAATATTTCTAATTTTGCATTTTAAGTAAAAGTCAAGTATATTGATACTTTTATGACAAATCAAATAAAATAGTGAATCATAAGCATATAAAACTAAAATAAGTATATAAAACCTACATGATGGATGTACACTTTTACCCGTGTATGTTACAAAGACAGCAAATGGCTTCCCCAGGACCAGGAGTCAAACTGTTGATTCTGTGAAAGTCAATACCATTACTGATTTTTTTTTCCCCTATTGGGGGCAATTTCAGTCACAGATATCGTGATGTAGGCTTATTGTTGTGATAATCTATTGATTATCGTGGAATCGTAATATTGTGATAGTATTGTTAGTGCGGTCCAGGTATCTGTTGATTTAACCTGTGATTTGGTTCTAGTGTGTAAAACTGGCTCGTAAGCAAGTGTTATAGACCTATGAGCAATTGTGCTAAATCCCAAGAGAAATTGTACTAAATGAATTGTTAAAATAGCCCATTAGTCACCAATGGGGGAAAAAAAAGAAACTTTTTAAATGTTCACATGTATTTTCAGTCTAAAATTGTCCTAGATTATTATCTGGCTACTGTACATTATCTGTCTTGCGTCACAGCAGTGTTGTAAACTGCAGTGGGCGGTCCATAGTGGAACTAATCAGTTTATGGGACTGTCGTGACTTCACGCGTTTCCCGCCTCCGAGCTGCCACCGTCCATCTCGCAGCCAGTTTATAAAGTTTTGTCAAAGGGGGGGGAGACGACGCTGATCTTTGTTTGTTATAAGACTGATCATCGTGCAACTTGTGCGTTGCTGAGTGTCGGAGCTGTTAGCCAGCTGTCTGCACATGTCGGCTAATGTTTTGTCAGAAAAGACAAACAGCGGGAGATGAATTATTGTACTGAAACTGGTTATTAAAGTCAGACATCTGCTGCTGATGCTCCAATGGCTATTTGGGTGGTGCAGATTATTTTTTTGTTACAAATATAATATTAATTGCTCCAGTATGTTATCCTAAAAATATGGTATTTTAATGTATGGTGTTTTAGTTTTGCGTTTAGTAGAAAAGTAGAAGTAGAAAAAAACTACCAAAAATTGTGATTAATCTAAAAAATTATTAATAATAATTTTTTGTCAAGCACATATCTCCGGCCTTCCCATTATTATCAATTACTCGTTTAATCAGCCGTTATAAACAATAAATACCTGTTTATCTGCAGTAAATTCTGCAATCTGTCAATGAAATCGTCCCGTCAATGTATCCTTCAGCAGCTGTACCATGTGTGAAAAGTCATCTGATGTAAATCACATGAGCTTTACTGTTTCTTTGAGGACATTAGAGTAGGGATGGACACTAGATGCCAACGGGTGCAAACTATTTCCAGCTCCATTTTTTTCTTCCCTTCCTGTTTTTTTTCCCTGTATTATACCTTTACCTTTTCAGTAAATGTCAGTTTTACAATGTCTTAATGCATATGTGATGCCTTTTGGCGGACATGCTTTTCTATGTCAGTGATTATAGAACCGTTTTAGGACTGGTATTAGCAGGGATCCAATACATCTCCCGATACATGAGTCACAATACAGTTGTATCACGATACATTGTGATATATGTTTTACTGTAGATTAAAATCAGATTGAAACTCCTGTCTCTCAAACTAACTTTTTTTCCAATCTATTGCCATTTATCAGACTCTAGCAGAACAGACTTGGCAGAAGTGGAATATAAAATATATAAGTATGGTTTGATTAGTAAATAATAATTGGAATGATAATTGTTGTGTTCTTATTACTTTAGATTAAGCCTTCTTTATGCTACCATGTTGGTACAGTAGCCCAGAACAGACAAACCAGTTTTTCACAGCCACTGTAATTTCTCCTACATGCTTGTTCTATTCAATCTGCAACCTTGCCACTACAGGATGCCAGAAACTACACACTGTACCTTTAAATCAATATTTTGTAAGTGTATCAATAACATATCGCAGTACATTGCTATATTAATATATTTGAACACTCCTAAACTGTTGCTGATGTATAAATGCTAATTTTGTAGGATCTGGCGGTGTATATTAGTTATTTGAGTGGGTTATTACAAATGATTGGTCCATCCATTGATTAATTGTTGTAATCATTGTTTAAGCAAAATGCCAAACTTTCTCTGGTTCCTGAGAGAAATTTGCTGCTTTTGTCTGTTGAAGAAAACGATTTGATAACATCTCCTTGGGGATTTATCTAGCTGTCATAAAGCATTATCGCAAATCCTGAGGTTCTATTAATAGATGAGTCTAAAAAAATGATCAACAGTTTATTGCTTATGACAATAAGTTATAGTTGCAGCCCTGCACTTTGGAAAGAAATAAAAAGTGGAGTCACGTTACCGTGGATGTTTGCATCAGTGCCACATCTCCTGACTTCCTGCCCTCCTGGATGAATACAAATATTATAAGAGGAGTGTTTTGGAACAAACTCAACCTTTGTGTAGAGGATGGACCTCTGTTTACAAAGACATAAATCCAACATGAATTCCAGCTATTGATGGTCACTTAAGTCTTTCTTGACCTGCCACACCAGCCACATATTCTGCATTTTTGCTGTGATGTGTTTATAGAGAAGGCTATAAACTGCCAGCGCTTCAAGGACTCTTTTTTTTTTTCTCTCTCTCTCTCTCTTCCTTCTACACAAAGACGAGCTTTAATGGAGCTAATGTGATTGTCTCTAGAGCGAGGTGATGGATTCCTGCACATATTTGAATCTATTAGTCATCCTTTTCTTACTCCTCTCATTCTCCTGGAGTCGTCTCGTGAGTCGTCGACGCTCCTCTGTGAAAGGGGGGCCTTAATCAGAATTTGAAAAGGCTTAAGTTGAGCACACGAACGTGTGAATCCAATCTGTGGACTGACATTCAGATTTCAGCATCCCCTTTGCTTCTCCCTCTATAGCGAAAGCGTGTGACTCACGGCAGCCTTTAGAAAAGCCACCACAGAGACCACCACCACGTCACAATACAGCAACAAATTGGAAAGTGTGCGTCATGCTGCACCTGCTCCCAGCCCGTGAACTCTCCCCAGTCCCTCTGCAGCTTTCTCTCTTTCTGTCATCAACAACAAACCCGTTTGTATGCGGTCGTCGACGGTGTCATTTCACAAACTCTGCGGCCGACTTGCCTGTAAATTCATTTCGCGACTGTCGTCATCATATTGTTTTTGTTGTTTTCTCTGCTCCTTTTTTTTTTCTTCTTCTTCCGACGCCCTACGTGAATGTCGCCTAACCTGCTGGTGGTGTCATCCAATCAGTTAAGAGTTACCTCCTGAGGAAACTCAAGAATTTGTGTCGCGGAGCTCGCAACTTCCCCCCCCCCCCCCTCGAGCTATAAATATCCTGCCTAGCGGATATGTTGTGGGTCTAATCGGGTGCTGGGCCCGCTCAGAGGCAGGCTGCTGTGGAGGGAACATTTTGGAGCTGAACCCTGCATGAAGCCTCTGTATTGTCTCGAGCTTCCTGTGCTCCCTGAGAGGAGGGGGCAGACTCTTTTCACACGCTCCCACTCATACACTGCATGTGCGCTCGTGCACTCTATTGTGTGTGTTTGTGTGTGTGTGTGCAGCTTGTGCAGCTCAACACTCTTGTCTTACTGCTTCCAATTGACAGGGGAGTCATCCTCCTCACTTGGTATTGTTCAGCTTTATAATGATGAATGTGTCCGTGCTCGGCTGAACACTGATTTATTTACAGTGCGGCAGCGCAAGTGTCACACATCTTTCTTTTGACACGAGCTGGGTTGCACTTGTCTTCATCATCTAACACAGAATGTCAGCGTAATTTATCACTCAAGGAAAAGTCGTGCATGGTCGCCCCCCCCCCCCTTCCTGCCCCGCATCCCGTCCCGAGGGAACGCCAGGAGTTATCTGTTGCAGCACGGCTCAGGGAGCACTCACTGTCATGTCAAGGTCAGCGTTGATTCGAAAATCGCAAAAACAGTTTCAGTTAGATTATCCAGAGACCAATGTAAGAGCGTAAAAGCAGCATAAATCCAAGTTTGAAGTGTACTTGATCTGTCATCTTTAATGAGGAGTTAGGGTAATAAAAGACAAATCAGTCAGGTTCAGATGTCAAGCTGATCCTCAAAGGATAATCTAATGATGTTCCAGAAGTGTAACGGTCCTGAACTGAAGATCTTATTCCAGTAAAAGTACAGAATTATTTTCAGCAACATGTGGTTAAAGTATCAAAACTAAAAGTACTAGATTAATAGAAAAAATATTGCATTGTAATACAAAGTAAAAATTAAAACAAGAAACACATTCATAGGATTTAGACAATTGAATATTAAAGTATATTATTGTACACTATCGTTCAATAGTTTGGGGTCACCCAGACAATTTTGTGTTTTCCATGAAAAGTCATACTTTTATTTACCACTTAACATAATTGCACAAGGCACAAGCCTTCTGATGCAAAGACTAAACACTGTACCATTAGAACACTAGAGTGACAGTTGCTGGAAATGGGCCTCTATACACCTATGTAGATATTGCACCAAAAACCAGACATTTGCACCTAGAACAGTCATTTACCACATTAGCAACGTATAGAGTGCATTTCTGATTAGTTTGAAGTGATCTTCATTTTAGAAAAGTGCTTTTCTTTCAAAAATAAGACATTTCTAAGCTAAGTGACCCAAAAGTTTAGAATATTAAAATATTCCTCTGCGATAATTAGCAACAATTACAAAGAACATTTGAGCAGTTACGTAATTACTCTCGGCTTTTAGGAACCCAGGCAGGCAGAAAACGACAACAGTGCGATAAGAGACTGTCACTGATCACTGACTATTGTGATTTCTACAACTTTCGTCAGCGGAGCCTCTAAACCGCGGCAGCTGGAACTCACAAACCGTCTCTCACCTCTTCGGTTATGACACGAAGGGGAAGTGCATATCTCCCTTCTTGTGGTTGCGGGGAGGCGGCAGTGTATGTAATGGGTTTGTTGATGAGTAAGACACGTGCTGGCTGACATTTGAACTGGATTGAACATTTTCATATTTTTGTCATATATGATGCGTCCCAAATCGGCAGCTGTGGCGAAACCCGTTTGTTCCGTCCTCCACCCTGTCATGTGCTTATACTCCTTAAGTATCAGCACAGCTGAATTCCTTTAATGCAACACAGGGATAAAGTAGCGGCGTCCAGTGATCAGTGAGCGGTGGTTGTTGAGTCAGACCTTCTATAATCCAATCAACTGATTAGGGCTGTCGTCAGATCCACAGATCACTTAGCTTACACTCTAAAACTGGGCTGAATTGATTCCATAAACTACAAAGTGGTGATGTCAGCTTTTCAATTGGTTCTCCGCAGACTGCACGAGTACGTTGAGAAAAGTCTTATGTGAATGCATTAAACATCTGTGCATATTACAAGAGTAGTGACCTAAACTCTAATCCAACATCCTCTGCATTTCTGTTATATGCATTGTGACATAGTTTTACTCACTAATATAAACTTCTCAAGGGCTCACTTCCTCTGGTGCAGGGGATGAGGTAAAAGTAGAAAAAAAATAAGAAAAAGTCCTGAGAATGTTACTGAAGTAAAAGTACAAAAGTATTTTCAGCAACCTGTACTTGTACTTAAGTATCAAAAGTATCAAAGTTAACATGTTCATTATACTGCCTGATTTCTATTATTGTATATTGTACTACTTGTTTCCAAACACTACACACATTTGTGAGTATTTTAACCCATTTAAGCCTAAGAGCCGCTAAGTCTAGGACTGTTATTTACCCATTTAAACCCATTTTTTTTCAAAGATTTCATGCATATAATTACATAATGAAATATATCTATTTTTTTTTTTACACTTTTTACTATTTTCTTTGTAGAAAATAGCATTTTACTGGCTATTATAGTTGCCATTTGCACAAATATGCCCATAAACAAAAAACTAATTATCCCATGTACCAAATTCTTTTTGGGGGATTATTCCAGAGACTTGAATGATTAAATAAATATATACATGGATACAGGGTTAAAAATCTTAATAATCTAAATAAAATGACTCTTTCTGGGAGGGGTTTGTATTTTCCAAGGAAGAGGCAGGAAGTTGATAACGTCATATGAGAATAAGCACTGGGAAGGTTAAATTATTTTCGTAAAACCTTTTGTCTAAGTTGTCTTCTATCATGTCATAAGGGGGAAAAATTAGTAAATAGTAAAAGTTCTGCATCATAATATTTGACACCTTTCACACAAAGTGCAAATTTAAAGAAAGAAAAACTGTCAAAATAAATGTAGAAAGACAATATCTCCCTCTGATATGTAGTGGAGTAGAAATATGGACACACTCAGGTAAAATACCTCAGAATTCTTAATTACTTGAGTAGATGTGCCGTGTTACTTTCCACCACTCCCCCGTTTGTGTCCATTGACATGAAATCAGTCCCGCGATTGATGAAAAGAAGTGGGAATGCTAATAAGAAAAGCATGAGGAGAGTCAGGTCCGGATACAGGAGCATAATAAGGTGCATCATGTCTGTGCTTATCAGTTCCTATGATTGAATTCATCTGTCCCAATATGAAACGGAGAATCTCCCTTTCTCGGCTTTATTTGTGTGTATGTGAGCGAGAATTCATCGCATGTTCCTGTTCCTGCCTTTTTTTTTCATTTTTTTTTTTTTCATAATGGAGCTCACTGTAATCCCCTCAGGGACGCCGAGTGATCACCATGCTCTAAATAAGCCCATTGATAGGCCAGGTTAACTGAAAGGATGTCCTGTCATTTACACACAAATGCATTCTCAGTGTACATGGCATGTGTGGAGTTTGTGCCAAGGCAATTTGGAAGAACCCCGGCTCTTTTGGAGGAAGTGGGGGCGAGCTACTGTTGTCGGATAAACACAGGGTCCCTCATTACTTTATTTGTAGCTTTTTATTAGTTTAACTTGCGTCCACACAAGCGCATGCACTAACCATCCCCTACAAACGGGCAGGCAGCACGACAATGGGATACTGTTTCACCCCTGAAATTATCTGCAGCCCAAGGCCCGCTCGCCGTAGAGAGGAAAGACACGACTGTGGAGTGGACTGAACCACTCGAGCCGGGAGTCTGGAGCCATTCCAGGGATTGTGGGTTTGGAGAGGCTCTCTACACTGAGGTTATGGTCACTCCAGCCTTCCTCCTCGCTCGCTTGTAGAGGTAAAACTAAACCCACATTGTGGCTGCCCATAGTGTTTATCTATACGCTGCATTTATGCCTGTGTAGTTTAGCAGCTGTAGGATATTAGTGTCGACACGTGTGTTGACGGCCCTGTTTGCCTTCTCGCGGCCGCAAGGCGGGATTCCCTCAGACGTCCCCGAAACGTGTTTATTACAAAATAAAAGCTGGACAGGGAGCGTTTTGGATTGTCGCGTTAGCAGATGGAGAAGTGATCGGGCTCTGCACATCCCTCCCTAAATTATTTTTAGTATCTGCAGCAAATTCTACTGTTTTTTTTTCCTCTTAAAAGTCCCTGATGAGTCTAATTTGAAGTTTTCATGCCCCCTGACGCCGAATGTTTGTGGATTTAAAGGTCCCTCATTGTAGAAAGTGAGACTTTAGTTTCTTTTTGAATATAAGTAGGTCTACATGTTAGATAAATACTGTGCATAGTTCAAATAAGATGATCCACAGAGAAATGCACCAAAAAATGTGACTTAAAACCAGCTGTCAGGACTTCTGTGGAAATTGTGACATCATAACTATACAGGCACATTTTTGGGTTCTTAAAACCAGATTTATAACTTGGTAGGGACATCACAACTTCACAAATAAAATCCATGAGAAGTGAAAATGCTATGGAACCTTTTAAGTGCACGAGATGAGATTTAAATAAAGAGTGGATGGGGAATGTATAATTATGGCAGTTGGATAGTGATCTACATGGCTGTTTTTTTATGTGCATTGGATGCTTGCTACATCAGAGCAGCTACTTCCTGGATGCACCTGATTGGTTGAACACTTACGCTTGGGCTGCTGGTGGATTTCACACTGGACCTTACCGCCATCTTGTTTGTTGTCTTTCATTTATTTTACAGAAGTAGTATTTATTACAGAAGTAGTTGCCTGATGTTTCTGAAAACATGAGAAATAAGTACTGCAGCAGCTGAATCTGTCGTTTAAGGCCCAGCTTCTGAATACAGGCTGTGTGCCTTTCTTCCTGTAACAGATATTAGTTTCATAGAAAAGCCTGGACCTTCTTATAATGAAAAAGATATCAATATCTCACTTTCTACTGTACTGGAATCTTTAATAAAAAGGCCTTGCGTGTGGCGGCCTTTCACTGCTCCTGCAGAGCTCCTGCCCTACATCTTTACGTATCTCCACACAACTGATTCTCATTAGAAACTTTTTTCTTTTTTTTTTCCAAACGGCTGCAGCTCATTGTAACAAGTTAATAATGAGAATCAGGTGTGTGGAGGTGGGCCGATACCTTTAGAAACACGCAGTAGCTGTACTGTAACCTGCACCTGGGAGCGTTTTTGAGTCACAGGGAAATGACGTCAGCTGCGTGCCGTCTCTGCATCTTCGCTGTTGAAGAGACACCTGATGTTTAACTTTTTATTGCTGCCGTTTTATTTTTTTATTATACGCTCACAGCTGGATACCTGTGATCATTAATTGCACATTCAGACGTGTTTGATTCCCCTCGGTGCGGCTCGCTCAGCCCTAGTTGTCTGTTCTTTCCGCAGCTCAGTTTTTATTTTTCTCTCTCGCTTTTCACACGGCCTTCTACTCTCCCCAGTTCCATGTCCTCTCTACATCCCCCCACCCCGCAGTCATACACACATAGTGTATTCAACTAAAGACTCACCCTGTGTCATGCAAGCTGTTAACCCCCCCCCCCCTCTCGCTCTCCAGCTTCTCATTTTATCTCCCTCCCTTTTCCTCCTCTCTTCTGCCTCCCCCCCTCCTCCCCAGAATGTTTGGATAGATCTAAATGGTGTGATTGTGACTGCTCTGCCGGCCGTCTGCCCCTCCACGTCTGCCTCTCAGCTTCTTTGGAAAGTCTGACGTGAGCAGAGGGAGAGGAAGAAGGGAAAAGGCAGAGCGAGAGAGAGGGAGAGCGAAAGAGAGAGAGAGGGGGGAAAGTTCTTTTGAACAACAAGGCATGGCGGCCCTCCAGAGAGCCAAGTCTAGCGTCAAGAGTCAGATTCAGCTCCAGCCGGTCCCTCTCTCGGAACCGTCGGCCTTTATCCCTCTCATACTCCCACACTGTCTTTTTTAGATCACCTATTCCCCACAGAACGGCCCGTCCTCATCGAGCAGTCTACGGTTTCTCGCTTTGAATCGATCCTCCTCTTTTCCTCCCCTTCCCGACCCGGGCCATCTCCCGCCCTAACCTGTTCCTTTCTCTTGCTGGTCTAAGCAGAGGTCGGTGTGGTGTGGGTGTGGGTTTGGGTGAGGGGAGCGGGGGCGGCAACAGGGGACACAAATCCCTCCAAATCTAGGCCTCTCATTTACGCAGGGAGGTGTCGCGTTGCGTCCGAGGCGCTGCACGGCGGTGTCGCATGTCGCGGCATTCAAAGGGCCGGGGTTTAAGAATGTGGGTCATTTGAAGTAGAGGCACTAAAGTGCGTTGTTTGCCAGTGAATGGGGCCTTCTCACGTTGACATGGTGAAAAGCGTGTGAATAAACACCAGCGCCCGAGGGCCGCACTAAAGTGCTCGGGCAGTATTCTTCTCGCTACCCCACCTACACAAGCCCCGTTATTATCCCCACACATGAATGGATTTCTGGAATCACATTCGATACAGGCTCCATGTTACCAACGTTATCAAAACCCCACTCTCGTACATACCCGCAGCAGCAGAGATTTTTTAAACCAGATCATGGCGTAATTAGGTTTGGGCCGCCTGTTGCGCCGCATGCGGTTAGCGTATAGCAGCTCTGCATCCCAGGCTTGTTTTGCCTCTGGTTCTGACCGGCTGGATTGCTCCTTAATTGCTTTCCCACGGCAGATGTTCAGATCAGATGGTTCAAATTAAATCGTAGATTGCTCACACAAGGTTTCCTATGAAGATAGACTCTCCTCTTTGCTGTCCTGCTTCGGCTAATGAGTTTGAGTGGGTCAGTGTGTGCACGGTGGTTAGATACACACAAATAATGCTTTTTTTTTCTTTCTTTTTTTTTCCTCTCCCCAACCTCGATGCTGTAGGTGTTTGTGGCGACGCTCCTCCTCCTCATCATCGCTCCGATCGGTCACGCAGCAGAAGTCCCGGCGGCGCAGTGGTCCAGCGATGAGTACAGGAACCTCACCCTGCGGCAGCACAGGACCTGCGTGGAGAACGAGCAGTACCTGCACCAGGGGCTGTGCTGCCTCAACTGTCAGGCCGGTAAGGATGGAGCAGAGCGGCAGCAAAACCCATCTGATCCGCAGACCATACGGTTTCCTGTGCCCGGAAATATCAAAATTTGTTGATTTATGTAACGAGAACAAAACACAAAGCCAGAAAGCGAAGTCAAAACCTGTAACATGATGCACATTTGCATCCCAGATGAGTGTTTGGAAAGAATGTGCGATGGCCAGGATAAAGAAAACCCGCTCCATCTCAGGCAATCAGATACGAAGCAGAAGTTAATTTAACGACCCAAGTAATAAAATGTATCAACCTTTTTAATTTATTATTTAAACGAATTGGTGAGTCTGTTAACTTTTTTTTTTTTTTCCCTTTTTTTTTTTTTTTTTTTTTAGCTCAGAATGTAATTGGAGAAGATGCAATTACTGCCTGCTGCTGCTGCCGGCTGATTGAATTATTTCATTTGCCATCTGAATTCTTAAAATCTTTTTAATTTGATCAACTCAGGTTTTGTTTTTTTGTTTTTATTAGATTTCCCCCCACACACACACTTTAAATGAAACTACAGTTTCTTCGGTTTATGTCGACCACTAGGAATTTTTCCAACTTTATTAACTTGAAGTTTCTAAAACGCAAACCCCCATTATCAGATTATAGGAAAATGGACATTTTAAAGCAAATATAAAATATATTTGAAACCTTGTGGTTTTTCTCTCATCATGTTGTTTGTGTCTTAAAGAAACTCAAAGAACTTGATGTGTTTATGTCTGAGAGCTGCAGTAACAATGGAAATGAGGCCTTTAGTACAATTCATGGGAGACAGATAATAAATAGGTAGGAGAACTCTTGGTTTTTAGGTTTTACCCACTTTTGTTCTTTCAGTCATATGTTACGACATCTCTAAAAGCCACTGTCGCCATATGATGCAGATGTTTCTCTGCTTTTTCTTGTCACATGGGTGCATACTAAAAATCCCACACTCACAAACAAACATCTGAAAACCTTTATTACTCAAAAACCAACTGCCAATACTCGACTTAGTGAATCTCGCGAGTTCAATAAACCACCTCTTCGCCCCTTTTCCCTCATGTTCTCTCATGCTTTTCCCATTTTGTTTCCTCAAACCAATAAATTCTCATGAGAATCAAGTGCTTTCTTCCCTGGCATGCGTGAAGCGAGTATGAAAAAGATGAGCGTGATATACAACCAGCGAGGAGCTGAAATCGCTGTGGACTTCAGTCAATCGGTTCCTCTCCTCCTCCCGGTCCCCATGAAATGCGGCTTTAACTTTCTGGAAACATGTCACCTCATGAACACAGCGTGAATCTTTACTTGTGACCTCATGTGAAGAAGCAAAGGAGAACTCAGGATCTCTGAGACTCGACCGCCCTGCTCCGCTGAGCTTGTTTCACAGTTCAGAGGCGTTTAATACGTCCCTTGCTGCTGCGGTGTGTCCTGCCCTCAACATCCTATCAACAGGAACTGCATCACGTTAATAAATCCCACTTTCCCATGACACATACTTTTTTTTTTTTTGTCGTGCATGTTTTGTCGTTTGATTGTTTTCTTTTGTTCCGTTCGCAGGAACGTTTGTGTTGAAGGCCTGTGAGCGGGACTCTGAGCTGGGGACGTGTCTTCCCTGTGATCATGGTCAGACGTACACGGAGCACTCCAACGGGATGAACCGCTGTCTGCCCTGCACCCACTGCCGCTCAGGTAATCACATTATCATGCTCTAATTCACATTAAATCAATGGGAAGAAATGTGGATTTTTTAAAAAAATTTTATTTATTTTTTTTTTTAGTAGGGATGTTGTTTACGCTACGTATTTCATTTTTTGGGAATTTTTTTTATTTAACATTTACTCAGATTTACAACATGACAGTCACTGCAATTACATGGAGCCTAATATTCCAATAAAAATGACGCATGTCATTCAATCCCATTAAAAGGACAATCAAGTTTAGCTCTGATCACTTTTCTATATTTTTATTTAAGGTGAGATAGTGCAAGGTTAACCACTTAAGCCCAAGCCCTAGTTTTTAATTTTCTTGCTATAAATGACAATATATATAAAATAACTCTATAACTACAAAGATTATGTACTTATACCTCGTACCAAAACAAATCTACACCTTGTGAGGTGAAGTATCAGAATCACTTTATGCTGCTGTGACAGAGCAAATGTAGGTCAAGTATTGAAAAAAAAAAAAAGGTTGTGTTTTACTATAGATAAAAAATATATAAAACTTAAAACAAGAGTAAACTGACCCATTTAAAAAAAAAAAAAAAAAAAAAAAAACTTGAACGATAAATTATCTGTAATGCAAAGTTCAAGATGTTTAAAAAGGAGATTATATAATCACAGTTAAAATCTAAATTAAATAAAAAATAGCGGTTAGTTGCAGCTCTATTACTGATATTAAACTATGTTCTTATTGTATTGATGATGTGGGTATTGACGATATATATGGATGCTGTAACCATAACACTGTATTTTACTACAGATAAAAATACTTTATTTCGTGTTGTAGCTGAGGTTTTCTCATGGGATATATGAATAAAACTCAATGCTGCCCCATATCAGGTTTTGGATTTTCACAAGTTAAAATGGGTTAAAGCTAGAAATTCAACTAGATATTCCCATAAAACTTCCCCAATTTATTTATTAAATGAAGACAAAGACAAAAATATGTGTAACCTCAAAAATCAGAAAATACTATAAAATAGTGAAAAAAAATATGTTGCTTTGTTTTTTATGAATAAAATGTTCAGACTATGAACGGTATATGAACAAACCTCTATGTAAAAATCTTTTAGAATATAGTTGGTAATAAAACTGGAAACGCTGCTGAAGTGAAGATTTCTGGCTCAGAGTTTAAGGGGGAAAAAAATATTTTTAGAAAATGTCAGAAATGGACACCAGCCAATGAGATTTCAAGTTTGTCTCTAAGCCCTCCTGCAGCTTTACAATGAGGCCTGGTATGATAGGGTGCAAACAACAGCCACCACGCTGCAGGCTGCTGGGAGCTAGAGGAGAAATCTGTCCATGCTCAACATAGATAAAGTGAAGTAACATAAACACTAAATGTGGATTATGATTTTTTTTCTTTCTTTTCTTGTCTGAAAGAAAAAGAAAACTCGTTATGGAAACCAAATACTGAAAATTGATCAGTTCGCGAAAAAAACAGTATTTTGCCTGCCGTGTCTTGTCTTGATTACACATAAAATACGTTTTCTATAAAGAAAATTAAAAAAATGAATCGACTAATTGATCGTTCAACCATCTCTCTGAAGGAGAATTTCTGTGACCTAAAAGACCTCCTCCGTAATCACACCAGCGGCCGGTAAATGTGTGTCATGTGCAGCTACCGTAACTACACCCATCAAAAGCTCTGCTTGTTAAAAGAAAAGAAACAACGCCTCGCTGAATTGCCCTTTAATTCTATCCAATACCTGGAAAAATTGCATAAAGGTAGGAGGCTTTTGTGTCGCAGCTTGATGTATCACTCGGGAAAGTTAATACCTTTTTGTCCGCAGCCCTCGCCTTTCAGATGCACTCGTGAAAATGTGATCTTATGATGTTACACGGAGTAGCAGGGCGTGTCCCGGGTTGTTTTGTTCCGTCCACTGAATGTGAGCATGTCCCCCCCCCGTCCCGTCCCGTCCCCCACGTCTCGGGAGGCTCGCCTGTGTCTGTCTTACCTGGCTGACCTGGGTGTGGCCGTGTCGCATTGTCTCCCACACTGGGGCGTCTTTGTTGCCCCAATGAAAGGGCCGAGCCACAGAAAAGGGACTACTGTTACACGGGGCCGTGTGTTTTTGTGCTCATTCATCGCGCTTGAGCTTTGTACGTCGCTGCTCCAGTTTTTAAACTTATTTATTACAGTGGTGGTATAACAAATGGGAACATGCGAAAGGAAGTGGCGAATTAAACTTTTTAAAAAGTCGCCCCGGCTGTGAACTGCGTGCACTTCAAATGAACCACTTTCTTATCAGCAGAAATTCTAATTCGCCTTCGGAAATACTGTTCCGCTGTAGACTTAATTAATCATTTATGCTGTCATACAGCACTTTTCTTTTTTTAGTCGTGCACCACCTCTCTAAATCATCACCTTAGTTTATGGCGATTGCTGTTTTCACTTCTAAAAGCAAATGTTTTTCTTTATTCAAATGGATTTAAGGTATGATTGTGTGCACTGCGTTAATGACCCAGATTAAGAAAAGAGGCTCACAGAACAGTTGGCCACTTGTGAATATTTCTTTTAATGACTCAGATCCTATTTAGAGCTCGGCCACTCTGCTCTGCATGTAACATTCCAATCGGCACTAACCATAATTATGTAACAAAAGTGAAATCCGATGATTTGTCTGAGCCGCAGAAGCACAGCTGAGCACAGGCTGCGTCCAACGTGACAAGAATGGAAAAAAAAAACTCAAATTAAACTTGTGCACAATAGAACGAAATGGATTTCTGTTTTTATGGCAGTAAATAAATGACAAATCACTGTCACTGAAAAGATCATCAGCATGTCCAAAATCCAACAATGTGAGCTTTGTTTTAATTGTGATTTAGACTCTTTTGCACAAATTATTAACGCTCAGGCCTTTTGTGCTTGCACAGGGAACCGTTTTTTAAAAAAGATCAATGGGATCATTGTGAGAAAAATTCCAAAATATTCAAACCCACAACATTTTTGGGATTATTTTCACATTTAATTGGTAGTTTTTACTATAGTAATTATATAAAAAGAGAAAAATGGGACAGATTGTGATCTGGAAATGGTTTTTAAAAATAGATTAGATAAGACTGGATGCCGCCAGAAACTACACGCTGCACCTTTTAAAGGATAAGTTCACAATTTCTCATGTGTGTCTTAAGACAGACAGTGTTCATTTGTGCTCTGTGAGGAGCACAGACGAGCATTGAAACCGGTTCTGCTTCCTGGAATCATTCCTGCCGTTCATACGGAGCATCAGTAGAGCTCCTCCAAACGCACTTACACTCTTAAGTGATGGGGGACAAGATAAACAGTCCCGGTTATGAGCAAAAACGAGCAAATGAAGTTACACCGACCATAATATGAGGCTTCAGCCGTCTGATTTCGACAGATAAAGCATAAATCCTCCACAGTTAGTTTTAGTAATAAATTATCCTTTTGTGTCTAGACGGACTGTGTCTTGACTTTTCCTGTTCAGCTGCATCAAAGAAAGAATTTGGCAATAAATACACTGCAACTTTAAAAACATATTGACTCGATTTGACTCATTTGGACATTTGAAGCCTTGTATTACATTCAGATAAACTCTTTAATACTTTATTGCTCAGAAGAGCCAGGTCCTGTTGGAGGTTTCTTCCTGTGAAAGGAGCAGCGTTTTGTGGCAGAATTTATGGCAGAAAAGTGATTGATGACTGCAGCTTGTTAACAAACTACAGCAGAAAAGACTGCTGCTTTAAAAAAAAAAAAAAAAAATCCCACACACTAAAACCATGCATGACTGTACATTACACTGGAATAAATCCCCCACAATGCAATGCAGCAGTGACCAAGGCAGCTCTGACGTGATATCAACAATGCTCCAGTACTATTTGTTTTGACTTTGCGAGGCAAACATTTTCAGACTTTAGGTTGGCACAGGTTACCATGGTTACGGGTCTTCAATTAGCAAGGTGGCTTTCAGGAAGTGACATGATAATTACAGCTCTGTGCAGCAAAAACAAACAACATACTGATGTTTACTTACACAATAGTTTGTTGAACAATAGTGTGACTAATGAGTATGTAGGGTAAAGTTATGTAGTCGACGTGGCGATAGGCTGACTTTCAGTGAAAAAAAAACAACACTGTTTGGTTTAAAAATAACCAGAAAAATGTCTACACATAATAATAATAATAATTATCATAGGCTAAATTAACTATAATATTGCCTAAATTAAATGTTGGTCACTCCATATAAAGTCATAAATTAAAGGGACAGGGACTGTGGTCATAACATGACATTCTGGGAGAGACGCATAAGAATTTTAATAATCATCATCACATGTATGGACAGATAAGACAGGAATTTCATCCCATAAAAGACAATGTAATCTGATGTGTTGATCTCCGGAGCGCTGCTGCCCGTTTCCTGGGGAAGGTGGCAGGGCGTATGCCAGCAGATGAGTAATTGTGGACTTTTGAGTCATTGGCAAAGTTGTAATTCTCACCTGTGGAAAAGTTGAGTCCGTTCATTTTTTTCTTTTTTAGGTGAAGCGGGTCATAAAATGGCGGCGCAAATGAGTGCTTTAAAATTCTCCGAAAACTTGCCACAGAATGAGCTGTTTCGTCTGGCGGGGGAAAAAAAAAAACGAGCGTGCAGCCACATTACTGTGAAGCTACCAGCCTCACACTGCAATTTCTCCCTAATTGGCAAACATCAGACTTGTGGTAAAGGTCGTCCTGTGGAGGTGGACCGCCAGTTTGTTATTAATTTTAATCATATCTTAAAGGCTACTGTCTCTCTCCATCCTGAATTCAATAAATGAACCATGCAGGATTCTCTGTCCCTCATTATCCTGTTAAAATGAGGCAAAATGTATTAAAGGGGAAGACACAAACCCAATTATCGTACTAATCTTGATCGCATAAAAATTACCAGATAATTGCAGGCAGCCTACGAATTAGCTGAAAGTCAACCATGTTCTGTTTCATTTAACACATACTGACGGTCACATGTTTATTACTACTTATTTAACTCAGTAATGCACTTTAACAAAGTTAAATGACAAATTTCAATCTCCAAAAGCCTCTTTTTTTAAAGACCTGCTGCAGCATCTCTGCACTGACAGTGTGATGTGATTCGGTCTGTTAACCCGTTGTTAAGACGTGTGTTGTGCTTTTTTCCGGCTCATTACTAGGAAAGTATGTTTAATTCCGTCTTTCTCCTGTCTCCGTTGATCCACAGATGAGATTGAGACGGCGTCGTGCACCAGGACGACAGACACCAGGTGCCAGTGCAGACAGGGCACGTTCTGTGTCCCAGATCAGGCCTGTGAAGTCTGCAAGCGCTGTGCCAAGTAAGCGCAATTTCCTCAAATACTTTCCAGCTGAAGTCGTTTTTTCGCTTCTACTCTTTCAACTCCGTCATGAGACTGTTGAATCTGCAAGCACATTATTGCTTTCATAGATTTCATATGTATCAACATTTGTTCAAATTTGTTAAAATTAGACAATTAAGTTAGAGAGTGATCGTGGTTATGGCAAATAAACTCTGATTAAGATAAGATCATTTAAAAATAAATTAATTTATCAGTAACTATTTTCATGATGGATTAATCGTTGTGTTTATAGCTATGTGTGTGTGTGTATATATATATCTCTCTCAAACCACTAATTGATTAAAGTACCACATCATAGAAAGTCAGATTATACAATAGTTTTGATTATAAGAAGCTCTAGTTGTTCTCTCAATACTGTGAAACTGTGCCTTAAAAGGACTTCTGTGAATTTGTGATGTCACAACTATACAACCCCCCCCCCCCCAATTCACAGCCTTTTGTCATTAATATTTATGACACAGACACAAAACCACCTGTTCTTGAGAGAGGAGACATGTATAGACTGTATAGACTGAGACTGTATCGAGATGATTTTTGGTTCTTAAAAATCACAAATATATCTTGTTAGTAACAACACAACTTCAAATAAAACCCAGGAAAAGTGAATAAAATTGAGCCTTTGAGCAAGAAAATAATTAAAGATCCCCTCCAGGTATGTTTTAAAATGTTTAACACTCTACTTTGACTGTTAATTTGTGTCTGATAGTTTTTACTCAGAAATATTGAATCTACTTCTTCCTCAGTAAAAATCTCAAATCTATGGACACCTAATTATCTGTGGTGAACGTTAGATATGTTCTACTTCAATGTAAAGTTTACTCTCCTCACACTTGCCACCAGGGATTTGTGATGCAGGCCACACCCCTTTAACTCAGCAGCATAACTCATTTATTTTTATTCCTTCTATGAATTTGCAGGTGTAAACCCGGGGAAGAGGAGGTGAAGAAGTGCACCCACCTCTCCAACACGGTGTGTCGAAAACGGGACCCGTCCCCGACCGAAACGTCCCTGGCTCTGCCAACGCCGACCCCGACTTCTCCGGCCGACATCGGTAACTCCACCTCACCGTTTCACACAAAGCCGGATTCCTGGTCGGCGTCACATTTGTGACATCATATTTACCTCTTTGGTTGATTTCTTTCTGTTCCTTGCAGCTATTCCAATATACGTTACCCTGACCATCATCCCCATCCTCATCCTCATCGGACTGGCTGTGTGGTGGTTTATAATCAAGCAGCGCTCGTGTGAACTACCATGTGAGTTGATATCATGCACTGCAAATTTGCACTGTCCTTCTACTTATTAAAGACAAGTTCCTAATGCTGTTTGTCTGCTTTAAAACAGGTGCAAAGAGCCACTGTGATTCCAGTGAAATTGTGAAGATTCCTATTGTAAGTTACCATGCAATTCCTCTCCTGTTGCTCTTTTAACCCATTTAAGCCTATTAGCCTTTATTCTTTTATTCATTTTATTCTTAAAATTAAAAAAAAAAATCTAAATGTTACTCTTACAGCTTTTTTTCTCTTTTCTACATGATAGTAGACAACTTAGAGAAAAGGTTTGAAGGAAAAAACAAATTCAGTTTCCATGTGCTTCCTCTCATATGACGTCATTAACTTCCTGCTCCTTCCTTCCGGGAACATGAACAAACCCTCCCAGAAAGAGGTCATTTGATTTAGATTATTATGATTTTCAACCCTGTATATATGTATTTAATCATTCAAGTCTTTAGAATAATCCCCCAAAAAAAGAATCATACAAAAAAGAAAAGTACACTGGATGAATCGATTTTTCTTTATGGACATATTTGTGCAAACGGCAACTACAAATAGCCATTAAAATGTTTTTTTTTTTCTGCAAAGAAAAGACTACAAAATGGATGAATAACATGATTCTAATTGATTCAACTGATATAATTACACTACCGTTTGGGGTCACCCAGCCATTTTATTGTTTTCCATAAAAAGTCACACTTTTATTTACCACTATGAGTTGTAAAATGAATAGAACATTTTATTATATTAGTCTTCTGATGCAATCAGCAAACAAATTGTACCATTACAACCCTGGAGTGATAGTGGCTGGAAATGGTCCACATTTTCAGCTATATTAGTCATACATTTATACATTAGAAATGTATAAAGTGTATTTCTGATTAGTTTAAAGTTATTGTCTTTGGAAAAAAGTACTTTTCTTTTTCTTTTTACCCCAAGTTATCCCAAACTTTTGAACGGTAGTGTATATGCATGAAATCTTTAAAAAATCTGGGCTTAAATGGGTTAAAAAAGGGGTTAAAACTGGTTATTTGATGGTTATCTGTGATTCGCTATTTCACCGTTTGGCACTTTCTTCTGCTCAGGATGAGAGTGGACCCACAGCGGAGGAGAGACAGAATAATCAGAACGCTGGTCTGGAGGGGGAGGAGAGCCGTCCGGAGTCCAGGCCCCTGCTGCAGGAGACCCAGCCCGGGATGACCAAGGCGTCCCCTCCCCTGGAGGACGAAGACCGGGGACTAGGGGACAGTTTACCCAACACCACCAGCTCATCCCAGACCAGCCTGTCGGCGCTGCCCACGGCGGCGTCCTCCGGCAACACGCCGCACCAGAGCCCCACCGCCTTCAGACTGCCGCCTGCAGCCACGGTGAGAGGGGAAAAAAAAAAAAGTCAAACCTGAATCCCCTTTACCACCTTCCCTTACATACATATTAAAACTATTTCTGTCTTCTCTCACATTACAGGATGATCCTCTGCAACATCGATTGGTGCCGCAACAAGGTGAGATTCCTGCAGGGGCCGAGGAGAAACCGCAAGCTTTAATTCACAGAGAAGTCAAACGAACCATATCTCTTTGAGATCTCACTTTAGCTGCTCAATAGATTAATAATCTCATGACTGTCAGGCTGTATCTGAGCCTGCAGGGGGATGAAACATGCTGCGTTTATTGATATGTTTTTAGTTTTTTTTATCTCATGCTAAATTAAAGAAGGCACAGCTTAGCAGATTTGTTTAAGCCTCTATTCGATTTTTCTGCATATGCGTTCCCTAAAGGGAAATGAGCTTGGATGCATCAATTGTTCCGGTAGTCTTATAGAAATAATGTAGATACTGTGTCCCGGAGCAATAATGTTTGTTTGAAGTTCTTTATAAGCAGTAAACATAGTGTTAACAATCCATTATGGATCCATTGGAAGCAATAAACAGATGAAAATGACATAGAGACACACATTCTTTCTAAGAACCTAAACCTTGCACTGCTTCCTGTCTCACTACGTTACCGTGCAAAAGTTTAGAGTCACCCCGACAAATTTATGTTTAAAATCACACGTTTATTTACCACCATGTGTTGTAAAATCAATAGTAAATATAGTCAAGACATTAACAAGGTTAGAATAATGATCTGTATTTGAAATAATATTTTTTTCCTGCAAAACTTTGCTTTCAATTTTATAGCTTCTCTAACCAGCTAAACTGATTTCAGCTGTGCTAACATGGTTGCACCAGGGTTTTCGAATCATTCATTAGCCTTCTGATGCAACGACAAATGGCAAACACATTGTACCATTAGAACACTGGAGTGATAGTTGCTGGAAATGGGCCTCTATACACCTATGTAGATATTGCACCAAAATAGACATTTGCAGCTAGAATAGTCATTTATCACATTAGCAATGTATAAAGTGTATTTCTGACTAGTTTAAAGTTATCTTCATTGGAAAAAAAAAATGTTACTTTCCACCACTGTATACAACACTAGGACTTTGGCTTTATTTATCGAATTTTGAAATAGACAAGACAACTTGATATTTAGTCACAATTACACAGGACATTTGAGCAGTTACGTAATTACTCTCGGTTTTGAGGAATCCATGCAGGCAGAAAACAGACAAATTTGCAGTTAGAATAGTCATTTTCCACATTAGCAATTATAGAGTGCAATTCTGACAGGTTTAAAATTATCTTCACTGAAAAAACAGTGCTTTTCTTTCAAAAATAAGGAAATTGTGACCCCAAACTTTTGAACGGTTGTGTAAATCTATTTTTTCTCTTTTTTTTAAGGGTCTGAGAAATCCCTAAAGAAGAGCTTCGACTTGTTCGACGAGTATCTGGACGTGCGGATCCACAACAAATTCTTCCGGATGCTTGGGGTCAGCGACAACCACATCCGCATCGCGGAGAACGGCGTCCCCGGCGACAAGGTCTATGAACTGCTGAAGAACTGGATGCAGAGGCAGGGACTCAAAGCCGACATCAACGTGCTGCTGGACGCGCTGCTGAGCCTGGACCAGCGGCGCTCGGCGGAGAACATCGCCTCTGCCGCCCTGCGGAGAGGCTACTACAAGCACGCCGACACGCCCTGAGAGCCGAGGGTGGGGCCTAGCGGCGGCGGGGAATTGCAAAAACGAAGCGAACGTGAAGAACTTAAAACAAGAAGAAAAAAAACTAACTAAAAGCACACAGACGCTGTCAGTGGACGTGGTGCGTCTCACGGAACGGGCTGACCTCTCTGTGGCCGAGCGGCCGCGCATTCAAAAGCCAGTAGTTTTTTTTAAAAAAAAAGAAAACCACAAAAAGGGGAAAGCCGAGCCGTATCGATCAGAGCTCTGAGGACGTCGACCACAAACGCCGAGGTGCGATAATGAAAAAATGAAGAAAAAATCCAAAAAGTGGTCAGATTTTAACAGCATTACCACAAAAACCGACATGAAGAAGGTGTCGACTCTCCACTGGCTGCGTGTTTTAGGCTCTAGAGAAGCAACACGCAGCCGATTACTGAAAGCTTAGAGGACTCTGGGCGCATGTCACTCATCTGGTTGTCAGATTATCATATATACTACCTTTTGAGACAAGGATATACACTGGTTTGTAGGAGTGGCATTAGCTATGTCACTAATACTGTGCCTCTTTGATGCACTGACCTCTGGCACATGTAGGGTTTAAAACTACAGTCATGCTATATTTTTTTGTTTTTTTTTTGTAGATTTTTAGGCTCCTCTGAAACCATTGTGTACACATGTACATGAAAACCTTCTTCAAAATGAGAGGAAGACATTTGTCCATTTGTTATGACAGGGATTAACATGCAGCCTTTTACTAATGATAAACTTTACCTCTTTTAATGCCATTTGATAATCAAAATTTGCTATCGATCTATTTCACGATGTCATTATGTTCACAGAACATTTTGTACAATCAGGTCACATCGGAGACATTGTTTTTCAGTCGTCCATTTTTTTTTCTTTTTTAACATATATGTTCAGTGTTACTACTCACACAAGACGTTGTAGAAGGAATTTCACAAGCAGTTTCTGTTAAGTTTCCATAATGGTCTAACTTGGAAAACTTCAAAGGTCATTTTTATTTATTGACATATTTATTGTAATGAATAATAATTATCTTTCATTATTTATATCATTGCCAAAAAAAGAGAGAGAGGAAAAAAAAAAACCTGGAAAACAAGCACTATACACACTATATGTGTTATCATGTTTAGCCACAGGGCAGAAAATGACTGACATCCGATTTTTTTTGGTCTTTTAAGGTGCAGTTGAAACTCGTTAAACTCGTTCCTGCTCTCTGAACGCAGCGGGTAACGCTGGTGACGTAGTAATGTCACGCGGGGCCAATTCCACTGAGAAAATCGGCGTTAAAGCTTTTCATGCTACTTAAATGCAGAATGTTGTCATTTCAAATTGGAGTTGAGGTGACACCCTTTGAATGAGGACTGACCTGTTGAGTCCGAACCGTTCACGTGACGAGCGAAGCAGGTACGGATTGTTTTGTCTCAGTTAGACTCAGACAAGATGAAGGAAACTTTTTCTGGATTTAAAAAGAAAAAAAAAGCTCAATTTTATTTCCCCAATATTGTCTTTTTGTACATTTCCAAGCATAAACGCCTCACAGAGTGTATGTATGTATATATATATATATATATATATATATATATATATATATATATATATATATATATATATATATATATATATGCAGTTATATTAACAGAATGAGGTGTGAAGTTCTTAAGGACACAGAAACACTGATCACTGTGGTTTCTGATAATGTGCCATTGTAGGTTTTTGTTTTTTAATTTTTTTTTGCCCGTTTTTCTGCAGTCTCTTCATGTATAAAGAAAAGAGTTAGAGATATATATTATTGCTGAAGAGTGATGCTACAGTGCTGGCACTGCCATCTATTGACAGACAATGAAAATACAGCCTGCACCAATTTCTAGGGACCCTTTCTCTCACTTAACCTTTTAACTTTTTTTTAACATCCATTTCTCAACTTATAGCCTTTTTCTTTTTAAAACAAAAAATTTGCTCTTGCCTGTTCTAGAACTAACATCGCAGTGAATAAGCTTCAGTGCATGTTGTTTGTGGCAGTTTATGTGTGTTTGTCTTTTCTTTTCTTTTTCTTTTTTAAAATATATTTTCTGTGTTTTATTTCCTTTTTACATATTTTCTTTGCAAGTCCTGAGCTGTTCATTTAAGTTCCTGACCTTGTGTAAAAACTCTTTTCAGTGCCGTTAAGCCATTTCCCCTCTTAGTTATTGTTTGCTTGTCATGGATTTCAGATATAAATTATGCAAAATGCATCAAAGCTGTTTTTATGTCAATTTTAAATAAATGTTTTGTACAGATACCCAACTGATTTTTTTTCTTCAATGGCAAGTAAATCAGCTTTTAAAGGTTCCTTATTGTTATTTTTCCTGTTTTTGAAGTTGTGATATCACTAACAAGATGTATTTGTCATTTTAAGAACCAAAAATCATCTCAATATATTCTTTAAATCCCCCTTTCAAGCTTCTCTCTGCAGCTCTAGAAACTGGTTTTGTGTCTCATTAATATTAATGACCCTCTCTCCTCTAATTGGCTGATTTTAAAATACCAGGATTATGCAGAAAAAAACATCAATATTATGATATATTAACCACTGCTCTGCAAGATAGCTTGTAGGTTTCTTTGTGTTACATTTCACATTTTAAAATAATTTATGAAGAGGAAAGAGTCATATTGGTGGTGTTGAGGGGTTTAGATTAGAAGAATATCAGTAAAGAATAGTCTTGAAATCAAAGGATCTAAATCAGAGCTGCCCAACCCTCACTATCAAACCTTTGACAAGTTCCAGCTAGTCAAAGTTTAATAATAAGAATCAGGTGTGTTTGAGTGAACAGATTCCTAAATCCTGCAGGGCAGCAGCTCTCCAGCAGCAGGACTGGCCCCCTTGGTCTAAATCCTCAGACTAAACCATATTAACTTTGACAGCCTTGAATGAATATGCACCCTAATCATAAGAAATGGCTGTGAAGAATTATAAACGGGGCCAAAGTAAGAACAATTGCTGCTTCAATTATTATACGCATGATGAACTCCGAAAGGGAGAAATTCACAAAATGCTGCAATGAAAACCGGCTGAAAAACCAAAGACACTGACAAGGTGATCCCAGAACGAGAAAACTTCTGTTTTTTATCAATCTTGAAAAATATCCACGTCACCAGTTCTCATCCCTGTGGTCCCCCAGCAGGCAGCGAACTCTGATGCACCATCCAGCTTCAGGTAAGAGGATATTAAGTGTTGTTTTATAAAGGAATGCACTGGTATAACTAATGCCATTAATCATGGCTCCAGTTTTGGCCAGTAATCCCATGTCCTTGAAAACAGAGCCCAGAACTTGTACAACTTCATGGAATGCAGATATTATTAAAGCTATTAGTTACACCTGTGACAAGTCAGAATTCGTGGGCCATTAAAAACATCTTTTAAGGCCATCTTGTTTTTTTTCTTATTGCCGCCTGGAAAACGAAAAACAAATCCAGCTGGCAAAAGAAAAAAAAAAGGTTTTATAGCATGAATGTTGGGCCTGTGAAGTCTTTCCTCCTTTTTCTTCTGTGCGGTACAGAGGCAGCACTTCCTCCAGTGGAAATCCAAATGTTGCCTGTGGACTCAGTCCATGCAGCAATTATGTTTCCTGCAAAATCGAATTAGTAGTATATAAATAATGTCACTGCAGGTAAACCACAGCAAAGGTGTAGTAAATAACATTTAAAAGGCCTGAAATCCATTCGTTTGCTGTGGAAAAGGTCTGTGAGGATCCATTTCTTTGGAGTTAAGCAGCTTGCTGACAGAAATTTCCTCCCTAGCGGATGTGTAGCCTTCATCTAACTTTTCAAAAATGAGACAAATTGTGTTTTTTACTCTCTTGTGCATGGCTAGAATTTGTGTTGTCTTCATTTGCAAGTGAAATAAATGTTCAGTACAGCACGACTGTTGCCAAGAAACTCAAAGAAGAACATGTTGAAAGGGACAATTACACTTTCACTCAACGTGCAGGAGGAACAAAGTGAGAAGGAAGAATTATGCATTAATGTAATCGGTATTTACAAATATTAAGTTAGTTGAGTGTAAATGTATTTCATATTCCCAGAATTTAATCATAGTATATTATATGCTATTTACATAGATCTGTGTGATTTATGTTTTAATTTACATTTGAACATATTCGAGGCAGCAACACAAATCAAGGAATGAAGAGCAAAAATTAAATATTATGGCTGACAAGTGATTGTTATTTACAGGCACAATACATGAATTAACACGTGCTAATGAGATAAATCAATAAAAAAAAAAGATAATAAACACAGTACGGTTTTTCCTGTTCCTACTGATCATTAGACAATCACCTCTAAAAAAAAAAAAAAACATATTTAAATCTTTTCAGCCATCTGATAAAATAATGTCTATGTCTTCCTCAGTTACATTCTTTTTAGTAAAAAAAAATACTAATAACTTGTCTGTGTCTCACTGGACAGAGTTTTCCTGTTCAGCTGGAGTTGAAGGATTGTTACAGAAAAAGGGAATTTGGCACTAAAACGATCCGCTGAAACCTCATATTCGCTTCAAATAGACTTTTAAATACAATGTTTTGCACAGAATGTCGGTTTTGTCCCACATCACCGACACTGTAAGAACATTATGAAGGATTCCCTAATGGGAACAGGAAGAATGACTACAACAAGAAAAAACATGTCAATGTATTTGGGCAGCCGACGTGAAAAATTACAAACGTGTCCTTTAAAGGTCTCACATTGTAGAAAGTGATATTTTAATAGTTTTTTATTATTATTATAAGATCTAGGTGTTTTATAAATACTGTCCCATGGTTTAAAGCACCACTCAATCCACAGAGAAACACACACAGCCTATATTCAGAAACTGAGCCTTAAAATGAGCCGTCAGGCCTCTGAAGTTGTTATGATGTCATAAGTATATAGTCACACAGCCTTCCGAATTAGCCAATCAAAGGAGAGGCTCATTAATTTTAGTGGCACAGACACTAAATGAGATGTTAGAGTTGCAGAGAGAAGCAAGAGGAGATGAAAGTATATTGAGATGATTTTCAGTCCTTAACCTTCCTCTTGTTTTAGGATCAGCACCGACCTGTTTTAGATTTTAAACACATAAAAGAACCACTTGGATTTTTTTATTAGCATCAAGGTTTTTTGACTTTGTCAGGTACCCCTAGTTCAACAAAAAGTGTTTTCACTAAATTATAAAATGCGCTGGTTGAAATTATGGCCTTTGTGTAGTTAGGGTCAGTTTTGACACAGTTATGAAAAATAAGACTATAAAGCAGTAATTAGAGCCAGAAACAAAGTCATAACTGCACTGACAGCTAAATGGCTTGTTTTGATCTTCATTTAGTGTTTGTATCAAAATTCTATTGCTAAAAAAAAAAAGGCCCGGAGACCCACATTAAAAATATTAAAAGCAATATTTCCATGGTTAAGGAAACCTAATAAGGTAACTGAGAGATGAGAAACAAATTGATTAATAGGTCATTTATTTTATTTTACAGCTGTTTTAGTAACAGCAATCTAGCACAAGGTTAAACTACAAATATATTTTGTTAGGGATATCATGGCCTTTAAGGCAAATCTAACATAGTCTGTTCTAAACTATCAGAGGTAGAAGTTGTGTTCGAGCTTCCACATTGGAAACTAAAGCTCAGCGTAAAACTGCAGCATAAATGAGACATGGTCACGGTCATAGGTCACTATAGCCTCTTCAATCAGCATATTGCATTTAATTGACTGGCCAGCAGGTGCAGTTATTGATCATTGTTAGTGTACAATTATCAACATAAATGGGCTTGATGCTTAACTATGAACCTGCATTTGGCATCTCTCCTTTTTTTCCCCATGCTGTGTATTAGTGAGTTCTTCTCTTATTCCTCACTGTACGACCCAGGAAGGAACTGAGGTTGTTTGTCACTATGGGAACAGCTCTCTCTGTGTTTTCTTGGTGTCTTTTTCTACGCCTTCGTCTAACATAATAGGGGTAAAAATTCTGCTGAACTCTCTTCATTACGCCATCAAAGTAATAGAAGTGCTCGTATCCCTCGTCCTGGTCGCCTCTGACAGACGTACGTTCACTGTCCCATTTTCGTGCGTCCTGAAACGCATCTGGAGGTTTCCTGGTGGAAATCAGCTTTCCATGCAACCTCTCCAAACAGCGATTGAGCCCAGCTTCGCTGCGATGAATTAAACCTCTGCAGAGGGACGGGTTGTCCTCTGTAGTCTGTGGAGGAGAATGTTTCATCAGAACTATAAATCCAATTCAGAAGGAACACAAGGACGGAATATATGACTGTTTTGGTCACAGGATGCAATAAAATATCTAAAAGCAAGAATCTAATCAGGTCAGTTTAGGGTCCTTGGCGTTATGTTTGTCACCATGTGTGCTCTCAAAGATCAATAGTTTATTCAGGGGAAAAGTAAATGCAATAAACACCTGCTTTAAATGGCGATAACATTGAGTTTGATTTTATATAATTAAAACAGGGACAATACATATTAATTAACATATATTTGTAAATATGTAAATATGCAAGATTATATATATATATATATATATATATATATATATATATATATATATATATATATATATATATATATATATATATATATATATATATATATATATATATATTAGAGAATTAGAAAAGAAAAGAATAATAAAAAAAATCAAAAGGTGACTAAAGTTCAGAGTGCTGGAATGTTAAAATGTTATACAGTTTTAGGTTATGGCATCAGTGTTGTTCCTCCAATAGCCAAGCTTTAAGATGATTTGTAAAAGAGGTCAGAGTCAGGAGTTCATGTATTGTGTGTGATATTAAATTCCAGGTATAAGAAGCATGAACAGAAAATGTAGCTTCAATAAAGGCTCTTTCTAAAAGGAACTACACAGTTACCTTTAGAACCTGCTCGGGTGGATCTGTTTGAGCTTTTTCTTACAAATTCTTGTAATGGAGGAGGTGCTTTGCCATGGAAGATTTTGTAAATCAAGATCACATCAGAGTGTTTTACAGTGTTTTCCCAACTTAGGTGCTCATGTTTTTTTTTTAATATCTCATAAACTGTTTCAATCAGCTTTATTGTTGTCTTACAGGCTGATGCCAAATTTGTTATGCAGTAGAACATGTGTGACATGATCATAGTGTCAAAATACAATTTTGCTGACTCAAGAGTTAGATGGTTTCTAATAAACCTGAAGTTGGATGAATTTAACTTAATTCTATTCGCTGTGTTTTATTTGTCATTTAAAGAGAATTTGTGAGTCAATATTGTTTTCTGAAGTAAGTTCTTCAACTTATCTGAACAGAATCAGTTTTAATCTCTGCAATTCACAGCATAAGTTGGTCTTTGCATTCCTTTACACATATCTTTCTGTGCATTAACCAATCATTTCCCCTGAAACTCTCCTGTATTTTTTCCAGTATCATTATAAAGAATCTTAATTTGACACAGATTTTCATAGAAGTTTGGAATTTCACTTACTTTTTGATCCATCGCTTGGTTGTGGAATGTTTCTAAAGGTTTTGAAAATGTAAATGAATTTGCCCTTGGATCATTTTCTTTTCCTTCAGTTTCTGGCCTGTTTGTTGCAGCCGGGGACACATTTGCTCTTTCTTCATCCTTTATGCTTCCATGAAATGTGTTGTGATCTCCTAGGACGTCTGCCCTCATCCTGAGGCCTAACAAGGACTTTGCAGCTGTAGTTTGCATGTTCCCTGTTTTGAACTGGGGCTTGTGGACAGGACTGGTTGTGGTGTCTTGTGTCTGCTCTGTATTTGGCAGCAGCCTGTCTGTTATTCTGAAGACCTCCAGAATCGCTGTTGTCTGCCTTATCTCCATCTTTCCTGCAGTTGTTCCTGCTTTTGTGTCTTCTGCTTCTATCATTATGTGAGCAGGAGGTGAAGGCGTAACTGAACCTTCAGACGGTATATTTTCCTCTTGTTTAATGTAATTTATGCCCATATTTTCAGTCTGTGGATGTTGTGTTGTCTCTGTGACTTCTTTGATATTTTCTCCTTTATAAACAGACACTATATTTGCAGTAATTGTAGTAGTTGTAGTTTCTGATACTGGGCTTAATTCTTTTGAATCAGTTGTGCTAAATTCCATTGTCTCTGGTTTAGTCTCTGGTGCTGGCCTTATTTCTATTAGTTTTGGATCAGTAGTGAAGATTTCTAATGGAACCGGATTATCAATTGTGTTAATTTCAATTGGAGTTGCATTATTTGGTTGATCCTTTATGACATTAATAGTGTTGAAGGGATCATCCAGCTCCTTCATGGGTGTATTCATTGTTTTCCAGCCAGTGTCAGTGTTCACAATATGTTTGATTTCAGATGATGGTTTTGTTGCTGCTGCTGTAGTTTCAGTAGTAGTTGTAGTAGTCTCTGGTACTGGTCTCGTGTGTATTAGTTTTGGATCAGTAGTGAAGATTTCTAATGATATTGGATTATCAGTTGTGCCAATATCAACTGGAGTTACATTATCTGGTTGATCCTTTATGACATTAATAGTGTTGAGGGCATCATCCAGCTCCTTTATAGGTGTATTCATTGTTTTCCAGCCAGTGTCAGTGTTCAGAATAACTTTGATTTCAGATGTTAGTTTTGTTGCTGCTGCTGTAGTTTCAGTATTATTTGTAGTAGTCTCTGGTACTGGCCTTGTGTGTATTAGTTTTGGATCAGTAGTGAAGATTTCTAATGATATTGGATTATCAGTTGTGCTAATATCAACTGGAGTTGCATTATCTGGTTGATCCTTTATTCTATTAATAGTGTTGAAGGGATCATCCAGCTCCTTCATGGGTGTATTCATTGTTTTCCAGCCAGTGTCAGTGTTCAGAATAACTTTTATTGCAGATGATGGTTTTGTTGGTGCTGTTGTAGTTGCAGGTGCTGTCCTTGTGTGTATTAGGTTTGGATCAATAGTGAAGATTTCAAATGGAATTGGATTATCTGGATGAACCTTTATAGCATTAATAGTGTTGAGGGGATCATGCAGTTTCTTCACGGGTGTATTCATTGTTTTCCAGCCAGTGTCAGTGTTCAGAATAACTTTGATTTCAGATGATGGTTTTGTTGGTGCTGTTGTAGTTTCAGTAGTAGTTGTAGTAGTCCCTGGTACTGGTCTCATGTGTATTAGTTTTGGATCAGTAGTGAAGATTTTTAAAGAAATTTGCTTAACAGGTTGATCCTTTATAACATTAACTGTGTGTATGGGATCATCCAGCTCCTTCTTGGATGTTGTTTTCCAGCCAGTGTCAGTGTTCAGAATATGTTTGATTTCAGATGATGGTTTTGCTGCTGCTGCTGTAGTTTTAGTAGTAGTTGTAGTAGTCTCTGGTACTGGTCTCATGTGTATTAGTTTTGGATCAGTAGTGAAGATTTCTAATGATATTGGATTATCAGTTGTGCTAATATCAACTGGAGTTACATTATCTGGATGATCTTTTATGACATTAATAGTGTTGAGGGCATCATCCAGCTCCTTTATAGGTGTATTCATTGTTTTCCAGCCAGTGTCAGTGTTCAGAATAACTTTTATTGCAGATGATGGTTTTGTTGGTGCTGTTGTAGTTGCAGGTGCTGTCCTTGTGTGTATTAGGTTTTGATCAATAGTGAAGATTTCAAATGGAATTGGATTATCTGGATGAACCTGTATAGCATTAATAGTGTTGAGGGGATCATGCAGTTTCTTCACGGGTGTATTCATTGTTTTCCAGCCAGTGTCAGTGTTCAGAATAACTTTGATTTCAGATGATGGTTTTGTTGGTGCTGTTGTAGTTTCAGTAGTAGTTGTAGTAGTCTCTGGTACTGGTCTCATGTGTATTAGTTTTGGATCAGTAATGAAGATTTTTAAAGAAATTTGCTTAACTGGTTGATCCTTTATAACATTAACTGTGTGTATGGGATCATCCAGCTCCTTCTTGGATGTTGTTTTCCAGCCAGTGTCAGTGTTCAGAATATGTTTGATTGAAGATGTTGGTTTTGCTGCTGCTGCTGTAGCTGTAGTTTCAGTAGTAGTTGTAGTAGTCTCTGGTACTGGTCTCATGTGTATTAGTTTTGGATCAGTAGTGAAGATTTCTAATGATATTGGATTATCAGTTGTGCTAATATCAACTGGAGTTGCATTATCTGGATGATCTTTTATGACATTAATAGTGTTGAGGGCATCATCCAGTTCCTTTATAGGTGTATTCATTGTTTTCCAGCCAGTGTCAGTGTTCAGGATAACTTTTATTGCAGATGATGGTTTTGTTGGTGCTGTTGTAGTTGCAGGTGCTGGCCTTGTGTGTATTAGGTTTGGATCAATAGTGAAGATTTCAAATGGAATTGGATTATCTGGATGAACCTTTATAGCATTAATAGTGTTGAGGGGATCATGCAGTTTCTTCACGGGTGTATTCATTGTTTTCCAGCCAGTGTCAGTGTTCACAATATGTTTGATTTCAGATGTTGGTTTTGTTGCTGCTGCTGTAGTTTCAGTAGTAGTTGTAGTAGTCTCTGGTACTGGCCTTGTGTGTATTAGTTTTGGATCAGTAGTGAAGATTTCTAATGGAATTGGATTATCTGGATGAACCTTTATAACATTAATAGTGTTGAGTGGATCATCCAGCTCCTTCAGAGGTGTTTTTGTTGTTTCCCAGACAGTGTCGGTGTTTAGAACTGAATCTGCAGACAGTATATTTTCCTCTTGTTTAGTATAATTTATGCCCATATTTTCAGGTCCTATATCAGTCTGTGAATGTTCTGTTGTCTCTGGGACATCTTTGATATTTTCTTCTGCGAAAAGAGATGTTGTAGTTGCAGTAATTGTGGTAGTTTCTGTTGTTGTGCTTAATTCTTCTGAATCAGTTGTGCTAATTTCAACTGAAGTTGGATTATCTGGTTGATCCTTTATGATATTAATAGTGTTGAAGGGATCACCCAGCTCCTTCATGGGTGTATCCATTGTTTTCCAGCCAGTGTCAGTGTTCAGAATAACTTTTATTGCAGATGATGGTTTTGTTGGTGCTGTTGTAGTTGCAGGTGCTGGCCTTGTGTGTATTAGGTTTGGATCAATAGTGAAGATTTCAAATGGAATTGGATTATCTGGATGAACCTTTATAGCATTAATAGTGTTGAGGGGATTATCTGGATGAACATTAAAATTGTTGAGGGGATCATCCAGCTCCTTCACAGGTGTATTCATTGTTATCCAGCCAGTGTCAGTGTTCACAATATGTTTGATTTCAGATGTAGTTTCAGTAGTAGTTGTAGTAGTCTCTGGTGCTGGCCTTGTGTGTATTAGTTTTGGATCAATAGTGAAGATGTGTAATGAAATTGGATGATCTGGTTGATCCTTTATGACATTATTTGTGTTGAGGGGATCATCCAGCTCCTTCACAGGTGTTTTACTTGTTTTTCTGACAGTGTTCAGAATAACCTTGATTTCAGTGAACATTTGCTTGTGACCAGCATCATCATCAGTGTCTGTGTGGGGGATGGATTCACTACTATTAATATGTGATCGTCCTGTTTCACTTCTTCCCTCTGGGCCCTGAAGCTCTATTTGTTTGGTGATTATCTTTCCATTGAATCTTTCTTTATTAGCATCATGAGCAGCCTTTATCTTCTGCTGCAGTTTTTTTATGGATTCTTTCTTGCCTCTGGATCCCAGCAAGCGCTGCCTCTCAACATAAAATCCATCATCATCCACACTAAACGCGGCTTTGAAGGAAAGTTGTTTTTCAACACTTTTGTGCGGCGTGGACTCCTCGTCTGGGTTCAGATGTTCCTTTTTCTTCATGGTTGTGTTTCTGTGCATCTGTAACTGTGATATATCTGAATCCTTCACTGGAGAGCTGCCAGAGAGCAGAGCAGCAGCTCGGAAAATGTCACGTTGTCTGACTAAAGACTTTGGTCCGCCATGATAGTCCATGAGAACTTTAATGTCCTTCACTCCCTGTGTGCTCTCTCCTCGTCTCAAGTCTGCTTTCGATCTTTCCTTGATGTTCTCCGCCGCTCTTGTTTGACCTTCCTGAAGACAGCAGGGAATAATCACACTTGTAGCAGCTCTGAGTTTCTTTGGCAGCAGTTGAACAATGGCGGCGTGTGCCCGGCTCTGAGATTTCTCCAGTAAGAAAGCTTTAAAGTTGTGGCCTGAGGCAGTTGTTGTGTGATGATGCACTAACCTTGCAGGCTTAGTATCAGGGACATGTTTTATTATATCCACAGAGATATGACCGGCTTCACCAGCTTTACTTAGTGCGGCTCCATGAATAACATGCACTGCTGCTGCCATAGTAACATTGGACTTTAACAGATGTGCTGAGACACTTTTTTCTTCTCTGTGAAAAGCAACCTGAAGAGAAAAATGTGGAAACACGTATCAGTTTTCTAAACTGTCAATACATGAAAACAACCATTTCAAGATCACTAGTCATCATGCATGTCACAATGTTCAGCTGTCGGTCAGTTCACCACTTGAAATAATTGCTGTGAAATTTCCTGCATTCATGTTCCCCATTCATGAATCATAATGACCATGGTGATCCTTTTCATGTAATGTCACCATCATTACCACATCCAACTTTGTCCAAATGTGGTTTATCTACACTACCGTTCAAAAGTGTGGGGTCACCCAGGCAATTTAGTGTTTTCCATGAAAAGTCACACTTTTATTTACCACCATGAGTTGTAAAATGAATAGAAAATATAGTCAAGACATTTACAAGGTTAGAAATAATGATTTATGACCCTACAAATGTGATATTCTAGATACTCAATCTGCTCAAAGGAAGGTCAGTTTTCTAGCTTCTCTAACCAGCTAAACTGTTTTCAGCTGTGCTAACATGATTGCACAAGGGTTTTCTAATCATCCATTAACCTTCTGATGCAATGAACAAGCGCATTGTACCATTAGAACACTGGAGTGATAGTTGCTGGGAATGGGCCTCTGTACACCTATGTAGATATTGCACCAAAAAACAGACATTTGCAGCTAGAATAGTTATTTACCACATTAGCAATGTATAGAGTGTATTTCTGACTTGTTGAAAGTTATCTTCATTGAAAAAATCAGTGCCTTTCTTTCAAAAATAAGGAAATGTGTAATTGACCCCAAACTTTTGAACAGTAGTGTACAGTAATGACATCTTTAGCAGTTTCATCTGTATTTTATGTTAAGTGCTAATTAACAAATGTTAGCATGCAAACCCCTCAAAGGTACAGTGTTTAGCTGCTGGTGGCATCTAGTTGTGAGTTTGCAGCAGACTGACTTCCCCAAACCTGTAGGAGAAACTACCGTGGCTGTAACAACATGAAAGTCTGTTCTACAGGCCTCGTTTGTTTTGTCCATTCACAGACGTGTGCTCTCAATGATCAACAGTTTATTGGGGGTAAAAGTAAATGCAATAAATGCCTACTTTAAATGGCAATAATATTGTTTTCTAATGTAAGTTCTTCAACTTATCTGTATAGAATCAGTTTTAAACCTCTGCAGTTCACAGTGTGAGTTGGTCTGTGCATTCCGTTACACATATCTTTCTGTGTATTAACCAATCATTTCCTCTGAAACTGTCCCATATTTTTTTCTCGTATCATTATATAGTACAGTATGTTAATTTGACGCAGATTTTCATAGATATTTGAAAGTTCACTTACTTTTTGAAGATGATCCATCACTTGGTTGTGGGATGTTTCTAAAGGTTTTAAAAATGTATTTTCCTGCTGTTTCATATACTTTATGCCCACAGTGTCAGGAGTTATATCAGTCTGTGGATGTTCTGTTGTCTTTTTGACTTCTTTGACATTTTCTTCAACAGACGCTGTAGTTGCAGTAATAGTAGTTGTAGTAGTTTCTGATGCTGAGCTTAATTCTTTTGAATCAGTTGTGCTAGTTTCCATTGTCTCCGGTTTAATCTCTGGTGCTGGCCTTGTGTGTATGAGTTTTGGATCAATAGTGAAGATTTCTAATGCAACTGGATTTTCTGGTTGACCCTTTATGGCAATTGTATTGAAGGGAACATCCAGCTCCTTCATGGGTGTATTCATTGTTTTCCAGCCAGTGTCAGTGTTCACAATATGTTTGAATTCAGATGTTGGTTTTGTTGATGCTGCTGTAGTTTCAGTAGTAGTTGTAGTAGTCTCTGGTACTGGCCTTGTATGTATTAGCTTTGGATCAGTAGTGAAGATTTCTAATGAAATTTGATTGTCTGGTTGATCCTTTATGACATTATTTATGTGTATGGGATCATCCAGCTCCTTCATATGTGTTTTAGTTGGTTTCATGTCAGTGTTCAGAATAACTTTGCTTTCAGCTGTTGGTTTAGTTTGTGTCTCAGCATCTGAAAGGATGATGAAGACTGCTTCTCCCCCCTCAGTGAGCATTTGCTTGTGACCAGCATCATCATCAGTGTCTGAGTGGGGGATGGATTCACTACTATTAGTATGTGATCGTCCTGTTTCCCTTCTTCCCTCTGGGCTCTGAAGCTCTATTTGTTTGGTGATTATCTTTCCATTGAATCTTTCTTTATTAGCATCATGAGCAGCCCTTATCTTCTGCTGCAGTTTTTTTATGGATTCTTTCTTGCCTCTGGATCCCAGCAAGCGCTGCCTCTCAACATAAAATCCATCATCATCCACACTAAACGCGGCTTTGAAGGAAAGTTGTTTTTCAACACTTTTGTGCGGCGTGGACTCCTCGTCTGGGTTCAGATGTTCCTTTTTCTTCATGGTTGTGTTTCTGTGCATCTGTAACTGTGATATATCTGAATCCTTCACTGGAGAGCTGCCAGAGAGCAGAGCAGCAGCTCGGAAAATGTCACGTTGTCTGACTAAAGACTTTGGTCCGCCATGATAGTCCATGAGAACTTTAATGTCCTTCACTCCCTGTGCGCTCTCTCCTCGTCTCAAGTCTGCTTTCGATCTTTCCTTGATGTTCTCCGCTGTTCTTGTTTGACCTTCCTGAAGACAGCAGGGAATAATCACACTTGTAGCAGCACTGAGTCTCTTTGGCAGTGGTTGAACAATGGCGGCGTATGCCCGGCTCTGAGATTTCTCCAGTAAGAAAGCTTTAAAGTTGTGGCCTGAGGCAGTTGTTGTGTGATGATGTACTAACCTTGCAGGCTTAGTATCAGGGACATGTTTTATTATATCCACAGAGATATGATCGGCTTCACCAGCTTTACTTAGTGCGGCTTCATTAATAACATGCGCTGCTGCTGCCATAGTAACGTCAGGTTTCAACAGATGTGCTGAGACACTTTTTTCCTCTTTGTGAAAACAAACCTAAAGAGACAGAAGTGGGGAAAAAAAATGAGTTTTCACCACTTGGGTTAATTGTTGTGAAATTTGGTGCATAATAATGATTTCTAAAGCCAGAATGACATTTTAAACTTTTAACTTCTCCCTTTTAAGCTTCAGGTTTCTCTCCATGTTCAGAGTTTATTTTCACTTTCCTCTCAGCACACTAATACACACTCTGTGAACCGTGCAGAACATCCATTATCTCAGTAATGTTTGACTTTGTCCAATAGGCTAATTTGGTTAATGCTACAGTAAACCTTCCTCGTTAAACATCAACATGCTAGTATTCTCATTGTGGGACAAGACAGCTGCAGTCTGTTTTGCATGCTGACGTTAGCATTTAGCTCAAACCGCTTATGTATAACCACACTCAAGAGACTCTTGGCAGTGGAACATGGTGACATTTTGAACTTTTAAAGGCTTCTTTTTAGTGCTTCAGCGTGTCCCGCCCCCCTCTGGGTTCATCATGCTCTTTTTTACTTTTATGTCACACGGCCTACTCAGAACACTAATACACACTCTGTGAACCGTGCAGCACATCCATTGTTATCTGGATAAGTAGAGAGATCAGTTTCTCAAAGGGATTAATTCGTATATCCACAACTGTTGGACTTCTTTCAGTAGCTTGGATGAAACTTGATGAATCATTGCTGCAATTGGAAACTGCCTGAAAATTCTCAGCTCCCCCATATATACTCTAAACAGGTGCAAACACATGCCGCATACCATATACTATACCGTACCATATACTCATATTGTCCTTGTAGTGGGAAAATAAAACTGGTAATTCATCTAATATATTGGCAAAAGTTATTATTATTCAATGCGTCAAGAAAGAACAAAACAGTAATAAATTAATACACTAATTCACTAGCTACATGTTTGTTTTTCTTTATTTTTTATATCATGATTAAACAGGTCATACCAATGCTGGGATATGATTCCTGTGTCCATGATCTTCATAGACTGTGTATGTCCAGATAAAGGGGGAGGTCCCCTGTTTGTGCTGCACACCAACATACACACAACGTCTGCGGATACACATGCAGCAGGGCTCAGCGCGGCTCTCAAGTATTTCCAGTCCTTTGGGAGTCAGCTGTCCGTTGAGAATCAGTTTTCTGCATAAACTCCTGCTAAAGTAATCCATGACCCGGTCCAGGTCCCGGTCCCTGTCCCCGTGGGGACACAGTGCGGGGACAAGCAGGGACATCAGAAACAGCCACGACCTCATTGTGCTGAGAACAAGTGCTAGAAAGGCAGCATAAAGCCAACAGTTACGCTCTTATCTTAATTGCATTTTTTTTCATCTCCCTTTGCATTATGCAAACCATACTCAAAAGAAAAGCTAATATGGCGCCATCGTCATGAAGAGGCAACTTTCTATCTCTCTCACTGTGTTTACCCTAATAGGAAAAATGGAATCATATACTTCATTATGCGTAATGACTTATGCACTTAAAAGTCAACTGTCTATTTTTGTGCATTGAACAAAATGTATTATCATTCTTCAGAGTACATAATGAAGTAGTCTGCTGGTGTTTATTATTTTATAGAGAGACAAAATTAATCCACAACTAAAAATAATCCCCATTTACTTCTGTTTAAGTAATGTTTGCTGGAAATCAAATTATAATTGTGTGCTCTGTTGTAAAGATGGGTATGAAAAGCATAAAAGTGCAAGAAGTGCCTGTTGTGCAAGATATTATAATGCTCTGTGCAAATTCTGCAGAAGTAGAGTGTGTGGGTGCGTGCATGCATGTGTGTGTGCGTGCATGCATGTATGTGTGCATGAAGTTGATTGGAACCAACAGCAAGGATAGAAAGGTTAGAAAGTATTCAGTTCAGTTAAAAAAGAAAAAACATATCCAGTGAGTGAGAAACCATTCCCTTATTCTTTAAAAAAATAAAAGTACATTAAGTTTTTATGGTAAAGGATCATGTTAATCCATAATATTAATGTCTCTTGATAACATGCAACATGGTAAAGTAACGTGATCTGAAATTGGTTCAGTTAAATAGATTTGACTTGCAATAAAAGGAGTTTAAACCTGGTGTAAAAGACGCCACCTTCTTTCCTCTGCTGTCTTTTTCAAAGCAGGTGCATTTAAGTATCTCGCCTCACTCCAAACTGATGGAGAAACCAATTACCAATGACTTCAAAGACAGTACAGTAACTTTGTAGTGGTTAACGCTGTTAATTCATATTATTAATGTCGCTTCACAGCATGCAACATGGAAATGTAACATGAATTGAATCCATTTAATGTGATCTGACATTAGTTCAGTTAAATGGATTCGGCTTGCAATAAATGAGTTTAAACCGGGTAGAGCAGACACCACCTTCTTTCTTCTGCTCTCGCTTTCAAAGCAGGTGCATAAAGTATATCGCCCTATGCTAGCTGTGCACACATTTTTTGCATATTATCAGACTTTATCCATAAGGCACAGACTGCTCGGGCCAGGAAGGCAGCTACAGTGCATTATTGTCACCTCGCCTTCGTTGAATCAGCAGGTAAGAACTCATTCTGTCTTCAAACCAGATTAAACATCAAGAAAATACTTAAATGGTTACTAATCCTACTTGTGAAAGAAGATGGATATTTATCGGCGGTTCTCAAGCTTTAATTTGTTGGAATGTGCTGTTCTTTCAATGGTTAAAACTAGAAAGGCATCAGTTTTAAACATTATAAATGGTATTTGTGTATGTATGTTCAATTTCATTTATATACAGTATAAAATATGAACTTTGAAATACGTTTTTTGCAGTAATGTTCATACTGGCTGTTAGAGGATCCCCTCCAAAGGGATATGGATCAAAATCCAGTCTTTATTTTAAGCAAAAATATATAACCATGTATATATATATATAGATTATTATTGGTCAAAGTGTGTATATACCCTAGTTTCAGTCTTTTGAGTAAAATGCCTGTGTTTTCTTGTTCAGCTGCAGTGGAAGGATAATATCAGAAATAAGTAATTTGGCACTAAGACAATTTTAACTTTGAAGGATATTTAATTGATTTTATCCCTTTGGAGGACCGAAGCCTCATTAGTTTCAAATAAACTTTTAAATACATTTTGCACAGAATGAGGACTGTGGATTTTATCCCACTGCCTTATAAATGTTTTAGAAAAGGACTTACTTTTTATGGCCAGTATGAACAGCAGTAATGATTAGAGCAGAAGTTGTTGTTGTTTTAGGACACACCTATAAATATGAACTAAAAAATTCAATATTTGGACTGAATTGGCAAATATAATTCCTCTTCATCGCAATGGAAAAGCTTTTAAAAATGACACTATTGTAGTACAGACAGTAATACTCAAAAATGAAAAGCCAGGCAATGAAAAATATCTTCTTTTTTTTTTTTTTTTTTTGAATTACAGCCTCCAGAATCACCCAAAGTCCTGTCCAATCAGTCCTATTAGATATTTTTTTTAAAATGGGAAACACCCACACCGCGTGCCAGATGAGCAACTACAGCAAAAGGAACGTCAGGGTTTTCATCGCAGACAAGGCTCTGGACATGGACTCCTTCATCAATGCTGCGACCCCGCCCGCGACCCCTCCTCCCGGTCACGACTCTACCTCTGACTCTGGCTCTGTGCATCCCGAGGAAAAAAAGTTCAGCTTCAAGGAGGAGAAGGGCAGCGACATCAAATGCGTCCGCGTGCTTGCCTCTCAGACTCAGGAGGTGCCCTGGGAGGCCCACCACTTCCTGTCCGTCTTTGTGGAGGATGAGGATGACGACAAGATCTGCTCCAAACAAATCCTGCACAACATGTCTCTGAGTGCTCCAGTCACTGTGCTGCTGTATGATGTGTAAAAAAAAGTCACATTTGTGCATATATTCATTATTTTCTGCACACACAGGCAATGATAAAGTAGAATATCCGTCACAAGTAGGTAAAACTAACAGTCATTGAACCTGAAGATGTTAAATTATGTAACTCTTACTGCTGTTAACATATCTATACAATAAAAAAAAGAAAAAAGCCTCCCAGCTCCACGGTCCTCCTTCCTTTGCATTCGTCATTACATAGTAAAATGAGATTATACGTCTATTTGACATCTCTGTGTTTGCGTGACTGACCTTCTCTGATCGTCTCCTGTCGTCCAGATCTCACGATTGAAGCCGAACTGTGGAGGCTTTATTCACACTGGATGTCTGTGCTGAATTAGATGACACAGTTGAGCCGCCTGTATCACCCACATGGCGTCGTAACACCTCACTCCGCCGCTGAGTCACCGGGTTCATGCACAGAAAAAAATGCATGCAATGCTGTTCTGCTTATAAAAGGAAGTTATAAAAAAAGTTTGTGTTGGATCATACTGACATCTGAGTGTTTTCAATTTGACTAGATTTCTAGGAATGCTTTTACCATATGGAAAAATAAACGTATATATATATTTAATATTAAACCTAATTTTGACTGCGACTTTTAGTGCAGAGTGACTTTACGTTAACATTTTTTAAATATGCATTATTAATGCTTCCATATTACAATCAGCTACTTATAAGATCCATAATCCATGGTAAATCAACATGACCAAGCAAAAAAGTGAGGTATGTTGTGAAACTAGAAAATGTTCACCACCTAATACACTAACAGGATGATACAGGGAAAACTAGAACATGTCAAAGTCACAAGGGGAACGGTGGGAAAATTGATGTTACAGTTATGGTTTAGGACCAATCTGTTGGTAGAAAAAAATAGAGTAAAGGGGTTGGATACTTGCAGTGATGAATCATGACATGGACAGTTTGTTTTTGAAAATTTAAGATCAGTCACCAAAGGACATTTTTGTTAATGCTTTAAAATAACAATCATGGTTAGTATCAATCTAGTTATTTTACTTTTGTTTGTTAATGGTTGATAATTGATTGGTAAACTATAAACAGTATTTGGATTCTATAATAAAGTTACAGCTGATTATTGTAACACCTTGTTAAATGCTGAATAAATATCTCTGGAATGCATCTATAAATATCATTTAGATTATATAATACTTCAATAAAAGAAGCAATTGATAACAGATGCTTCTGTCCCTGTATGATGCCTCCTGTTTCAGCTTTTAGGATCCTGATGTGATTGTTTTTGGATGAGGCCAAAGTGCCTCGTCCATCTCCACCACCTTCAGCACAATTCTGTCCAGACGCTTTAAAGCAATCTGCTGCCTCAGCAGCTTTGGGCCGAGGTTGAGCCAACAAATCAACTGTCTCAAACCAATCTCTTTGTACAGTAAGTGGCCATCTTTTAAGACTTTATCTTTGCTGTCACTGACCCACAGATCTGTTTTTCTTTTCTGTTTGTTTTATCCTTTGTCTTTGTTTTATGTTTTGTCTCCTCGTTGTATATCTCGGTGTGAGGTGACTATTGTAGTTTCCCTTTTTGGAGATCCATAAAGTATATCTATCTATCTTTACTGTTTTATAATAAAAGTATCTTATGTTATTAAATTGATAAACTAAAGCTGCAGTGTTGTGATGGCCCAATGTAATATAAGCCAATATCACAAGAGGTCAGTGTAGAGCAACAGAAACTGCTGAAGACATTCTACCATTAACATTCAATACAGTGACAAATTAAATTCAACCATGGATAAAGGATGATTACATAATGTGCATCTAAAAAAATCAGTGCACTTTTGCAACATAAAACAAATATATACATATATTTTTATTTTACTGCCCACCTCAAGCTAATGTTTAGTGGTTGTAACACGTGCAAAGTCTGTGTCTTAGCAAAAGCTCAATGTTTCCGTTTGTATTTAAGTTAATTTTACTCTTATGTACTTACGTATATATTAGATTGCATATGTTACATTTTGTACATAATTGAATTGAACCTGAATTTAATTTAAATTGAAAAGGTTTTTATTGTTGCATTACCTGTTCCGTGCTGTAAGAGGCAGTACTATAGCTAAAGGTTTCCATTCGTCCCAAACTAAAACACGAAGAAGACCTCTACATCCGGGATTTTTTTTTCCTCCTTTCAAGCAAGACCCGCCTACTCCTCCTTTGATTGGTTGATACTCGTCACCGTCGTTGGTGATTTGGTGGATTCAGGGCTCGTTGGAGGGTTAGCCAATCAGAGGCGGAGGAGGGCGCGTTGTGACGTCCCGTCCTAGGAACTGTCACAACAACCATTTAGCACAGCAGCTAACATCGTTATCGACCTTTATTCTGTCAAAATGGATGTAAATCAGACGAAACAAGAGCACCTACTCGCTTTAAAAGGTATTTTACTGTCATTACTACAGCAAACACGCAGCCATTTCAGAGGCAGTTTGAGGCTTTAGACGTAAAAACAGACGCAATATTTGCAGCAGTATGCTAACAGGGCTAACATAGCAGGGGCAGAATTAGACTTTTAACTATTAATTAGTAAATTACAATGAAGACAAGAGGAAGAGAGAAAAGGCTTTTCATGTCGTGACTGGACTCAACAGTTAAAATGAAAATTTGTATAATTTGTGATTATATAGCAAGAATTATCGTAATATTATAATTAATGTTCGCTGTTGGTGATGTTAGCTCGAATACTGATATTATTATTATTATTATTATTATTATTATTATTATTAATAGCGAATGAATTAAACCCTGAAAAACTCATCTTGTTATATCTGTTAATGTAAATGTCATTGTTTCTGAATGATAATTTATTATTTCCAATTAACGTCTGTGTAAGACAATAAACTGGATACAGTATTCTCTTTTGTTCAAGTCAATATTAAGTCTGATATTTCTCTGAAAATATTGATCGAGCTTAGTTATTTTAGCTGCAAACACGTAGACTCTTTATAAACAGTTAACAGACTGTATAATTTAAAGCAATTACCGTGTATAGTACGTTATAATGCATTCATTTATGAGATTATAAGACACACATGTGAAGTATGACAATATTGTTATATTTTGTACATTTTAATAAAGTAAAAACCCCAAACAAAATCAGATCTGACCTTGATAAAAAGCACAAATGTGAAGAATAAAAACATCATATATTATATCTAAATATGAGCAGTGATGATATGCAGATAGAGACACAGCCTAAAGATAAGAAAGCTAGAAAACAAGCAAATTATAAGACAAACAAATCACTACACTCACTTTACTCACCTTATTATTCACTGACTAATAACCAAACCGTAGCTTGAGATAATCAGGATCAACTTGTAATTTCTGGTCACATGTGGCTCATCAAGAAAGCAACTTTAGTGTTGAAATGATAACATTCAAAGAATTTAATTTCAGTTCAAACATCTTAAAACCATCAGCAAACTATCAAGCAAATAACAACTACAGAAGTTACTTAGATGCTCAATTCTGTGGGAGCGATTACTGTAATACCTCAAACATGTGAAAACATCACCAATAACCACATTACTGATGTCTAATATGGTCCGATCACTAATCAATGTCCCTTATCTTGGTAGTGATGCGGTTAACAAAACCAACACTCTTCACAAACCTGCCTGTGACATGTGAAGATCGGGACCTGCCAGGTGAGTCTTTATAGGCACATAGAGTCCCAATTAACTTTTGAATTCTTTTTTTTTTCCTCAGTGTTGTTTCAGAAGAACAATATGGATTAAATTGCTTGTGTTAGCTATTTTCTATGTCGTTTATCTATATTTCTTTCTATAAAACTGCATTATATGTGTGGGTCTGCTGAAAATTAAAAATCTAGTCTAAAAACCTAGTCATATAAAACATAATGTAGTTTTATAACAGGTAAGACACATTTTTGACTCCTACGTTATATCTTGTTTAATTACTGTTGATAATTTGCCAAGAAGTGAGTGTTGGACCCTGCAAACAGGTGTTTTATTCTTTTATCTGCATTTTTTTCAAATCAATTCATTCCATTATTTCAACAACATAAGCAAGTTGATTGACAATTTCTGAAACACAGCTCAAACTATATATACGTACATGTACAAATAATTTCCTCTGTGACCAAGATGATAAAATAGTAACAAAAAGAAAAGGGGTTTAAAACCAAGAAAAACACATTTCCTATCCCCGACTATAGGTAACAAAGCACAGCTCTGTAGTGCAAAGTGCACAACATATAGCGGCCTAATATGCATTTAAAGGGGAAATTACTGCAAATAGCAGATTACAGTTAAAATGGCAACATAAATGCAAATACTTGTAAAAGTGTGTATATGCTGGCACAGCAACAAATAGTTTAAAGAACAGGGGAGTTTTTTTTCAACAATCTTCTTTATAATCGACAATTCAGTTGATTCCGGTGATTGAGAAACACAGTCTGGCTTCTTAAAGTTGCTTCAGGAGGCAAATGTCAAGCTATAAAAATGCTTTCTGAGCTTTTTTGTGTTTTCTTTCCCCTTTTCGTGTCTCTGAGACTATCACTTCTTCTTTTCCTTTCAAAAAAAACAACTTTCAACCATGTTCTTTGTGGTTGCATTAGAAACAAACTGAAGCAAGAAACACCCATGTCTATACTGTGTTTATGTTAAAATGTGTATATGGTGTTTGTAAAAGTATATTTTGTGATTTCGTATTAGTATGGAAATTCTCTAAAAGTCCTAAAACCTTCCTACAGTGGTCAGCGCTGTTTAGAAGTAATTTACCCAGTTTTATATGAATTATGAAGTCAGTTGCATTCTTCATTTGCTGCAGATCCAATGCAACATCTGCATTGTAGATTTACCGTCTCAGATCCTGCTCCCTAACTTAGAAGACTGAGACTCTAGTGTTTGTTTTTCCTGCTGGCGGAGTACAGCCCACACTAACGTGTCCACAGCGCTGGTAACTAAACTCCACACCAAGCATCAATCATCTTGACACTTCCAGGTAGGATTGCTATTTATATTAGTGTAGCAATACAGTTTAGGCCTATGTTGAAGTGCAAAAAGATGGAATTGGTTGAATTTGATATTAGAAATTCTTTGCCATCATCTACTTCTTCCAGAGATTTATAGCAGAAGGTGTTATTAGGACTCATTCGAGTAGCGATATTCATATAGTGAGTGAGTTAATCACAGATGCACATGGACAGAAAGACATTTGATGCCAGTGAAACACATAAAGCTCAATCTCCTTTGAAACCCGATCTTCAAAGGTTCTTTGAATGTGCCTGCAGTACTGAAAACTCAAACACTTTTATTATACCTCACAGTGTCAAAGCAGTTCATCTGCACAGTCTATGTTTGGAAAAAGCTGCAGACGTGTTACTGCAGCAGTGACTGGGAGTGAATAGAAACAAATTCAAGTTTAATTTTAGATGTGAGTTTAGCTGGAAAATAAATTGCTGGAAAGGAGACGTTTCACACTTTGACCAACTAGCAGCAGCATGTTTATTCAAAGCAATTCACATTAAACGTTAAAAGCATCAAAACATAAAAGAAACACACATCAAAGGATATTTACATGCGAGTCATTAAAGAGCAAAGAGTAGAAATCAGAAATACGCTTAAAAAAGACGAACAAGTATAAAATGCAAGAATAAAAGTTACAGTGCAGTAGGTAACGAGTGATTAAAACTTGTGTGCACAGAAACTGGAATTACACAATTATGAGAGTAAAAAGAGTTTTAAAAAAACACTATGAAAAAAAAAACTATGGATCAATAGTTTAGAGCATCACTCAGCCTATCAGAATCTGATCCATTTGGTTGTATGACACTTCTAGAAACTGTAATATAAAATTATTTTAGATTATTTTAGAGCATGAACAGTATGCATTTACCTGGATTTGCACAGATGTAGCTAGTAGTGAAGAGCCACCAGTTTTCATTGTGTGAACCTGTTTATCAACAGCTGGAACGGATCTGATGTTCATTTATGTAAAAGTTCCAAACTGTAGGTTTAATAGTAATCAGAGCTCATGTGGATGTATAGGAGGTGGATCCACCACACACACACACACACACACACACACACACACACACACACACTATTTGTTTGTTGGTTAAATCCCAGGTGTTTCTATCATTTCATGTTTCTTCCCAGGGACAGAAATAATTAGCTGTGTGCATTGCAAACATTCTGTCGAGTGTGTTTCCCCCGCTGGGCTCCTTCAGGCTCCCAGCATGAACATGAGCCATATTCATCATAACATGTGTAACATATTCCTGACACATACTCGGTGTGTTTTGCCTCCATAGGGGATTTGTTCGGTCAGCTCATGAGAGAGGATCCGTCCACCATCAAAGGAGCAGAGACACTAATGCTGGGAGAGATGCTCACGTTACCACAGAACTTTGGGTAATTAAAAAAAAAAAAAAAAAAGGTGGTGATACGTTAGAGAAGTAAACATTTATCTGTGTGTGTTTTAATACGTTAATTTGATGTTTTCTTTCATTATCTTAAAATATTAAAGAGATGCATGTCTATAAATTGTATCTCTCCGAGTAAATTCCCTGAATATTTTCTCGTTTCAAAGGTTCTTTTAGGTCAAGAATATACTTCTTTCCAAAAAGTTTGTAATATTGGACATGAAAAGAATGTGTGTGTGCGCGTGTGTGCGTGTGTGCGCTTGTGTATATAATACGCCACGTGTTCCCCACATCATCTCCAGCAACTAGTCCCTGCCGAGGGAAACATTTCCCATACTCATGATAAAATATTTCATGCTCACTTTCCAAGCAAATTCCCTCCAGTACTTTGATTATGATGTTTTAAAAGTTTCCACTTTGGGAGTCTTTCCAATCGTCTGCTGATATATTCATTTCTAATTACTTTTCTCTTGTGACAGTTGAAATATATATTTGTATTAAATCTTTTTTTTTTATTTGTCCTCTTTTGTAAAGGTTTCATGTAGTGATCTCTCACTGTAAATAGTTGAATTGCTTTTGGTCAAACTCATTTTTGGAGGGTATTATTTCAAATTAATGCATTATGTGTTTATAAGTAATTCCCATTATGTTTCTCACTTCTTTCTATCTCACGGTAAGATTTTTATCAGACCTGACTGGAAGATTCTTTCCAATTCGTCACAGTATCGTTTGACTCTTTCCATGTCTTGGCATTGCACAGGAATATTTTCCTTGGTGAGACCTTCTCCAGCTACATAAGTGTGCACAATGACAGCAGCCAAGTTGTGAAGGACATTCTCGTGAAGGTACTGTAACAAATACCTGTTAATGCATGTGAGGTTTATAATACATCACTGTTCACTCCCTGTTTTATACGTCAACCTCCCGCTGTGTGATGTGCGATGTTTGGTCCTTTCCAGGCTGATCTACAGACCAGCTCTCAGAGGCTCAACCTCTCCGCATCAAACTCCGCAGTATCAGAACTCAAACCTGAATGCTGCATTGATGATGTCATCCACCACGAAGTCAAAGAGATTGGAACACATATGTGTGTGTTTGCTCCTTAAAATATATAGTTTTCAAACTATCTTATTATTTCTGATTAATTATATTGTATAGATATTTGCGTTGGATAATATCATGATATAAAATTTTCACCTCGACCAAGTTAAAATAAATATACACTACCGTTCAAACGTTTGGGGTCACTTAGAAATGTCCTTATTTTTAAAAGAAAAGCACTGTTTTTTCAATGAAGATAACTTTAAACTAATCCGAAATACACTCTATACATTGCTAATGTGGTAAATGACTAGTATTTGGTGCAGATGTCTGGTTTTTGGTGTAATATCTACATAGGTGTATAGAGGCGCATTTCCAGCAACTATCACTCCAGTGTTGTAATGGTACAATGTGTTTGCTCATTGCATCAGAAGGCTAATGGATGATTAGAAAACCCTCGATGCTATCATGTTAGCACAGCTGAAAACATTTGGTTAGAGAAGCTAGAAAACTGACAAAAAAAAAATTATATTTCAAATACAAATCATTATTTCTACAACTCATGGTGGTAAATAAAAGTGTGACTATTCATGGAAAAAACAACATTGTCTTTGTGACCCCAAACTTTTGAATGCCAGTGTATATCTTATTATTAGGTAAATCAAGAAAGATCTTTACTCAGATATGTGTTTAACATTTAGTTAATTGATGGTTTCAATGGCCAATCTTTATTTCCTGTATTCCAGCTTAGTTTGCGCGGTCAGTTACACCACTCAGTACGGGGAGAAGCTCTATTTTCGGAAGTTCTTCAAATTCCAGGTGAGTTCTATTTCTCATTAGAAGACAGCGGTAAAACGCGTGTGTGTGGATTGGTAGTGGCCTGAGAAATGTCACAGGTCCTCAACAGAGCCAACGCCAACTGCATTGTAGTCTCCTGCCTTCAGTTGGTAAACTAAATGTAGCCTTGCTCCTTTTCCCTTTAGCAGTCATTTCCAGTAATCCCTTCCTTCTTAGCTGTAGACCCCCCCCCCCCCCTCCTCAAAATCTTATTAGAAACTGTAACTGGAATTATTTCTGCTGAATGGAGGCACAGTATGAGAAGTCCACAGCGTTCAGTTTGCAATCTATTTTTAATCAGGTTTTGAAGCCGCTGGATGTGAAAACAAAGTTCTACAATGCAGAGGTAAGTTCCCACCTGCAGCTGTCAGCTTCTTTGACAACTATCTCTTCTGCAAATAGAAGAGCTTTTATTATACAGTATGACTTGCAAGCCCTTTACTGTGTAGCATACATATCATGCTTTCATATCATGTTTCATTTCATAGTCAGAAGCATTTTCCAGACGCTAATAGAGGCAGTTAGCATGAAAATGGTCTGTAAAAAACCCTTGTACCTCCAGAAACTTGGAAAAGTAACAAACTGGCAAATTTAAAAGCTGGAGATCAAGGGTTTTTACCTGTTAGAGGCAACAAGCTTTTTTTTCTCATTTCCATACCAGTAGCTTTTTCTTTATTTATATTAGAATGCAAATATTCATTGACTTCATCTTTGGCATGTAACTTCATTTGTTTATTATGTCTTGTGTATTTTATTTTCTCCATTAGAGTGACCTGAGTTCTGTGGTAATTGTTTCTTCTGTTCTCATCGCTGAACGTTTAGCTTCTCTTAATCCTTCTTTTGGCGCAGCAGACGTTGTGTCTTTCTGGCCGAGCCAACAGAAAGGTGCAAATGTACAAACATGGAAAGAAATGTATGAATATTAAAATGCCCGCGAGCAGTAGTAAAAGAAAGGATTCATATAATTTACTGAAGTACCAACTGGGCAATGTAAAAATCCTCCATTACAAGTAATAATCCTGCATGGAAATTCCACTCAAGTAAAAGTTCATAGGATTGATGAGATTGAGTATTAAATATCCAAGTACTAATTTAAAGTATCAAAGTCAAGGTACTAATTTCTGTTTGAATTTTTTATTTGTGACATCATTAATACTAAATAGGGTTGCAAAATTCTGAAAATGTTCAAAGTTGTTAAACCTTCCATGGGAATATATGGGAATGAACAGGAATAATTCTAAAATCTACAAAATTGAAAGTTGGCCCTTAACAGGGAACTTAAATATAGTTGGAGAAAATATATCTTAGCATAATCGTGGCTAAAACAACCAGATTTAAAGAGATAATTTAACATTTTTGAAAATAGAAAATTCTCCCATCATCATGATGATATTATGGGCTAAATATATTTGATCTGCAATGGTATTAATGTTTAACTTGCAAATATTAAATTAAAAAAATGTATTCATACAGTAGCTAGCTACGTAGCTGGTAATTAAGTGATAAATGTTGAATATTTCCAAAATTTCCCAGCTTAACTTCCAATGGAAATTTTCTGGAAATTTACCGTAAATGTTTCATCCCTCTGCAACCCTAATAGTGAAGCATTAGTGTTTATCAGCATTTTACTGTTGTAGCTATGGGGAGGTGGAGCGACTTTCAACTACTTTATATATAGTTAGCTAGTTTAGTCCTGAGGTTCCCAACCTAGGGGTCAGGCCCCTCCACAGGGTCAGCAGATAAATCTGAGGGGTCCTGAGATGATTCATGGGAGAGAAAAGAAGAACAAAGTTGTGATTCACAAACCTGTTTTCATTTTTTGGACTTTTTCCTCTAATCAAATTTTTGGTATAATTGGATTATTTGAATATTTATTGAAACAAAATCAAGTGAGAAGTTTAGAGGGGAAAAAAACATCACTATTTGGGGAGCAGTTAACAACTCCTAGACGTGTGAAATGTGAGCCGAATACATATGGCTGTATGTAACACGTCAAAGGCTAAAAGGTTGAAACCACTGGTTTCATATTTAACTATGTGTTGTATTTTAAAAGCTTGCGTCAAATCTTTTTAAAAAAAATTCTTGCAAACTCTGAAAAGAATCTGAAGCTGCAGATAAATTAGTAAATTAGTGGAGGAGAAAGTATAAAAATGTAGTGAAGTAAAGGATAAAGTATTCTCAAATGGAAATAGTCAAGTGAAGGTGGACTACCACAAAAATTCGCAGTATTTGAGTAAATGAATTACTTTCTACTGCTCTTTGTGAGTTGTGTTTACAGAAGTGGGGAAACATTTAGTTGAACATATTAGTCCTTCACATCAACTTTCCATTGTTTTCTTTTGCCCTTTCTTTGGACGCCGTAGCTTTTCTTGCAAACTCTTCTATTACACAGGGCTTTGGAATTTTTAATTGAAGTTTGTGGTGTCAAATTGTGGTGGGCAGGGGTTAAATCGATGATCCAATTTTATCACAATGGGAGAAATTATCAGTATGCACCATGATTGTTCTCATTCTTCATATTTGTCAAAGATTTAGATGATCATGTGACATGCAGCTGCGAATTATGCTGCTCAAATGCTTAAGAATTACATTTTTTTTTTACCTTTTGCATTGCTGAGGTGAAGGTTACACTGTGAATGAACAGGCCGTTAAGGTCTTGTCAGTGATTATAAAACCAAAAATTTACTTTCTTGTTCCAATCATTGACACTGGAGCAAGACGTCTCTCAGTTAAGTTAATTAAAAAAAACAAAAAACAAACATGATTATACGCAATAAAATGTGAGTTTTAAGGTCATGGTTGGAATGGCTTTGCATGGAACAGATGCTGAGCTCTGCGATTTAACATTAACCTCATGCAGAATGGTTCGTGGTCAGTTCTTACACTGTGAATTGCAGCAGGCATGAACTAATCTTTGCTTCACTCTTGTTGTACGTCACTGTATAGTAGAGGTTGCATTGTCGATTCACTATAAAGACCAGTGAGTGTGACTTTCAACAGCATCAACTAGTTGTCAACAAAAGCGATGATTCTACACTAGCAGCATGTCAGAACTTCTGCAATAATGTTTCCATTATAACATTTTAGTGGCAAATTCTCAAACTAATAAATGTATTAGTTATTGGCATTAGATGTATAGAATTTGATTCAGAATAGGATGTCAGACATGTGCATATACATAGTTCTAAATATAAGTCAGAGTTCTAAAAATGGAAACCAGTCAGCTGATTGAATGTAGATCTACAGTAGAGTGTTTGGATCCTTTCATCAGATTCTTGTTCTACAACAAACAGATGAAAGTGGCTCCAGAGTAGAACAGTAATTCAGCCCAGAGGTTTGCAGTAAATCAGCCAAACCAATATTGGGCCAATTTTGCAGCTATTTGCGTATATGTCGGCCAAAAAGAAATCACATTACAGAAATGCCAACTAGTTATAGTTATATAGTTTCTCCTGCAGAAAACAAAACTCAAGAGGTCTGTGTCTATGTCATCATCAGCATCTGATTTAAATATAGCGAGTTGATGACTTTGAATGACTTGTCAATTAGTACCAATTTGAAGTTGTGCAACCCCTACTGTACAATACTCTGCTGGTCAGCACTTACTAACAATGTCCTCAAAGGTACACTGAGCAAACAAGTAGAATTCCATTTTTGTAGTTTCTTTTTTTTTTGGTTCATGTCGTGGTTGGTAAAGATACTCTGACTCACATGACTCTCACATCACCTAAAGACTTGCTGAAAGCATTAGGATTGCGCACAAGCCTTAACCTCACTTGATGATAAAGATGTTGCTCAGTCCACCTTGGAGATTTTAGATTTGCGGGTTAATTGTTATCAACAAACATAAGTTGCGGCCCTGGACTCTCCACTGCAGACAGATGAAGTCTTCTTAGAGGCTCAGATCCAGAACATCACAACGTCACCCATGTTCATGGAAAAGGTCTCTCTGGAGCCCTCCATGATGTACAACGTCACAGAGCTCAACCTCGTCACAGACGGAGACGAAGGGTAAAAGGGCTTTAAATAATATTTTGAAAGAATTGCAAAAATGCAACTTTTTCATGTCGACTTTACAATGACATTCGCCTGTAATTCTTCCCTCCCAGAGAGTCTACATTTGGGAAAATGTCTTACCTGCAGCCCATGGACACGCGACAGTACCTGTACTGTCTCAAGCCCAAGCCGGAATATGCAGAGAAGGCTGGCGTCATCAAGGGCGTGACGGTGATAGGAAAACTGGACATCGTTTGGAAGACCAATCTCGGGGAAAGGGGGAGGCTACAGACCAGCCAGCTACAAAGAATGGTACTGAGATGCTGGTCTAACTATATGGCTGAATCTCTGTCTGTGTGTCACTTACAGTTATGTTCAATATAATAGCAGTGTGTTTTAAATCGAAAGTAAAGCCAAACTTTCGCTGCATTGGGAAACACTGGATATTATATCTTAAATCAAAATGTGAAGAAAAATGTGTCAATTTTTTAATTATTTTACAGAAAATCAAGAAAAAGTAATATTAGGCTGTTCAAAGAAATCGCAGTCTTGCAGAGTTTTTCTTTACAAACTCAAATATTTACTCTATAAACTGAACATTTTTCAGGATTTAGCATTACTGTAAATCACTAAAGTAATATTTAGTTGTATTAACAAGGTTTCTGAGACCTGCTTCACATCTGTGTTGCATGGAGTCGACCAACTTCTAGCACCTATAAACAGGTATTTCAGCCTCACAATTCCTCTGAATTTCTTAGTTTTGCCTCAGAAACAGCATTTTTGAGTTTTTAATGGGATTAATGTCCAGGAATTGGGTTGTCCACTCCAGAACTTGATTTCTTTGCTCTGGAACCAAGATGCTGCTGGTTTACTGGTGTGTTTGGAGTTGTTGTCTTGTTGAAACACACATTTCAAGGCATTTCCTCTTTGGGAGAAAAGCAATACAACCTCTTATTTAGTATTTTGATATAGGCAAACTAATCCTTGATCCCTTGTATGCGATAAATAGGCTGTCTGAAAACTGCCTGCCGCCCTTGGATACAAAAAGAACAATCTTTCATCAGTTATCAAAATGTTTCTCCATTTCTCTTTAGGCCAGTTAATGTTCTTTGGCAAATTGTTTTCTCTTTAGCATGAAAACAAGGGATCATAGATCAGTTTGCCAATATGAAATTACCTGAAGAGGTCATGTCGCCTTATGCTGAAGAGGAAATGCCCTTGAAATGTGTGTTTCAGCAACACAATGACCCTAGGCCAAGCCAATCCCCGGACCTTAATCCCATTGAAAACTTATGGGCTGACGTCAGAAATACTGTTTCTGAAACAAAAACAAGAAATACAGAGGCATTGTGAGGCTGAAATACCTGTGTGTCCTTCACGTATCTCAAAAACTGTCAATTAGATCAATTTCAGACTCAGCAGCCAAATCGAGCAACCTCCATTGTTTACTTTTATTTTTATCCTTGTAACGATGTGTTACCCTCACTTGTGTTCCAGGCTCCAGGGTACGGAGACATCAGGCTTTCTCTGGAAATGATTCCTGACACCGTGAACCTAGAAGAACCTTTCGACATCATTTGTAAAATCACCAACTGCAGGTGGGAATCTTCTCAAATTTATTGCGCCACCTACAGTATATGAGACGTTCACTGTGTAATCAATAATGCAAGGATTAGTGTTTAAATCCCTGGTCTACTTTTATTTTGAATTTTGCCTTGTAGTGAAAGAACCATGGACCTCGTGCTGGAGATGTGTAATACCAGGTCCATCCACTGGTGCGGTGTATCAGGGCGACAGCTGGGGAAACTGAGTCCTGCCGCCCTGCTCTCTCTGCCCCTCACACTCCTCTCATCCGTCCAGGGTCTGCAGGTAGGAACCAGACTCTTGGTACCAACGTTCGATGCTCGATAATTTAAGGCCATTCTTGCTCAGTAACGTGACATTTTTCACCTCTTTGTTTCAGAGTATCTCTGGTTTGAGGCTCACCGATACATTTTTGAAGCGGACGTATGAATATGACGACATTGCACAAGTGTGTGTGGTCTGTCCATATACAAGCAATGAGCGCTAGGCATTTTATTTACCATTTTTCATTTTAAGTATGAATGGACCAACTGTGGAATTATGCACATAACAGCTGAGATTTCACTCTTTTTGCAACCTGAGGGGATAATTCTGTATTTTAAAATATGAATTGTGAATAATATAAATCTCTTTCATTGAAAATAATGATGTAAATGTGCATAACTGTTAATAAAATCTCTGTAATCTTTGATTTCCTATTTCTTTCTTTTCAACATCTTTCATGGTTCTCAGTGATGAGTGTTTTAGTGATTAAAATAGTAAATACAAGAAAATAAGAATATTTTGTGAAAATGGGATTATCAGCTATTATTTTCCTTGAAGGACTCACAATATCTCCTCGCTTACAGCAAGGCATTGTCACGAAGGCGTAGCACGCTTCAGCAGCTTTAATTTCAGTGATAAAATCATAGGCTGTATAAAATGTAATGAAAGAACATTTCAAGCTTCACTTAATGCGATTATTTGGCACCATAATCGCGTAAGATTTGGAAATGAAGCCATAATTCCTGATTTCTGTCCAAGGATTGCAATAGTTGGACAACAGAGACACTGCTACTAACATCACATCACATTGTCTAGTTTTAATGATTGATGATGTTTTAACGATTATATACAGTATGCTGCCTGTGTTATACTCACATTTCTTTCAATGATATATTATTCTCTATGAATCATTAGATTATTAATATGAAGCATCAGTGTTGTAGCTGCTGGGGTCAGAGCTAGTTTCAACTACTTTATATATAGTTGCCAAATAGTCTAGAGGTTCCCAACCTAAGGGTCAGGCCCCTCCAAAGGGTCAGAAGAGAAATGACGGGTCATGAGATGATTAATGGGAGAGAAAAGCTAACATGCTAAGTTCTTATTCAAAAATCTGTTTTAAATTTATGGACTTTTCCTGTCTAATCTCTGATTCTTGATGAAATATTTTAACTGTGAGAAGTGAGAAGTATAGAGGTAAAAGTCTATTTGCGGCACTGTTAATAACTCATAGATGTGTGAAACGTGAGCTGACTACACTGTGCTGTTTGTAAGACGTCAGAGACCAAAAGGTTGAAACCACTGGTTTCATCTTTAACTATGTGTTGTATTTTAAAAGCTTGTCATATTATCCATCAGTCATTTCTGCATTTGAAAAGATCTAAACCTGTCAGATAAATGTATTGCAGTAAAATGTGCAAAGATTTCCTCTGAAATGCAGTGGAGCGAAGTGTAAAGTAACATCATAAGGAAATAATTGAGTACAAGTACCTCAAAATTGTACAATATTAAGTTCATGCACTTAGTTACTTTCCACCATTTGAATTCTTAAGATTCTGACCCAGATTTTTTGGCTCCTGCAGTAAAAGCTCCTCTGATCACTGGTCTTTCAAAAACAAAGTACTGAATAAATTGTCAACTAAATCTGTGCGTCGTCGACTATTTAAAGACATAAAAACCAAAAGACGTCACAAGCACAAGCGTGAGCGGTTGCTCAGTTTCAAGACATTTATTCACATGTTTTCGACAAAACATTGTGCCACCCTAGCTATTTGTTTCCATAAAGCATCTGATCTCAAATACCAGATTTAAGAGCATGCAAAATGAACAATCTGAATACTTCTGTTGCTAGTCAATGAACAATTAAATAGGCTTTAAAGGGAGGACATTTATTTTTGCTAAAGTGCAATAACAACATTATGCAGGCTGCAAACACTGCTATACAAGTACACAGTCGTCTTAATCAAAAATTAAGTAGTACTCATTGAAAAGCAGTGATGTGAGTCCCACGTGTTAAAAAGACTGAATGGTCTTCGTCACCCAATAAACAAGTGGAGCGTATTTTGTCTACAAAAATAATATTAAACAGGATGCGTTATAAACAAGGTAAACCTGATGTCCTATGTGTTGTATATGAGAAAAAAGCTGAAGTGTTCCCTGCAATGCTGTACAAGTACATTCCCTCCTAACCCTCTATTTATCGTGACAAGGCTGAAGGATTCCTAACTCATAACATGAAGAGGGCAGTGTATTCCACACATATAAAACACCATCTCTGCAGAATGGAAAAAGCTCAGAAGGGATTTTACTCATGTTCTGTCAATTGGTTAAAAGTGTACGTGGCCCTTTTTTTAACGATTCTGTGTTTTACAATATGTTTTTGCCCTGGATGTGTGTGGGGAGGGGTACTTCATTTCATGGTCCAGTCTCCAGGCCTTCGTCTCTCCATTCCAGAGCCGTTAGTCACAGTAAAGTGCCTTCAAACCCCATCCTTGTCTCTTCAATCCAGCTTTGCCGGGGATTTGACTTTAAGAAATGGGTGTAGAGATTGTTATCGCGCCATATGGTTGCCCTTCCTTGGAACGTGTGTAAACGTGAGGCTGAAAATGAAATAATGCATCTTAAAGATAAAAATACATTGACGTTTAAAAAAACAAAACAAAAAAACAGGTGGTTGGCTAAGATTTAAAGGTGTAAATGGTACCTGAGTGGATCATGAGTGCTCCTCGGCGCTGCCGCTGAAGGAGCGGCTGCGGATGTGGTTCCTCAGCTGCTCAATCAGCTCCGGGTTCTGCTGCTGGATCTGCTGGGCAAACTGTTGTCCTCTGGTAGAGAGATGACACAAATTGGTTTAGCTGCTTCCTGCCAGGACAATAGTTCACTCAGAGGACAAACGCAGTACAGATGCACAGTGAGCGAAATGACAAACCACGCCGGGTTTCCTGGGAAATTCTTTAAGTTTAGTTTATTAAAAGAAGCATTGTTTCCCTAACACAGTGGGTATGGAAAGTATTCAGACCACCTTAAATGTTTCACTCTTTGTTAAATTCAGATTCAGATCCTTTGCAGACACTCATATATTTAACCCAGTTGCTGTTCACAAGTGGACTTCATTAGGAAAGCCACACACCTGTCTATATATAACCTTACAGGTCACAGTACATGTCAGAGCAAATAAGAATCATGAGGTCAAAGGAACTGCCTGAAGAGCTCAGATCCCCAAACCCAGGTGTGAAAAACTTGTTGCATCATTTTCAAAAAGACTCATGGCTATATTGGCTCAAAAGGGCTTCTACTAAATACTGAGCAAAGGGTCTGAATACTTATGGCCATGTGATATTTCAGTTTTTCTTTTTAAATCTACAATGGACATTTTACTTAGGTCATTTTATTTTTTAGGTCAAAGTTTATTGCCCAAGTCAAGATAAAATGACTTGACTTTGGGCCATTTAACAAGCTTTCACAATGGCAGCTGATTCAAGAAGTAATAGGCTATAATGTTTTATAATAATTTAGTCTAAATTTTACAAGTTATACTTAATAATAATGTAATATAAAGTGCTGTGCATATATATAAATATAATATATAGACAAATATGAAGCAAGAAATAAAGTTCCAGGATAATTCAGTCCATTAAATACGTGTTATCACTACATTCAAAATTTATCACATCTCAGGTTTTAAAATATCATCAAAACTGGATGTTGGAAATGAGTTACTTTCAATAAAAAACAAATAAAACCTGACATTTGTTTACTCCAGGTAATGTCAGTTTTGAGTTTGCACTATGGAATGAAAGGACAGTTTAAGCCAGTTTTAAAGTTGCCTAAAGTCACGCTAGAATGTTAAAAAAATTTAGTCACTTTATTCTTTAGCGTTACATAGGTGACACCCAACTATGTAGAATACCATTCAAAAGTTTGGGGTCACCCAGACAATTTTGTGTTTTCCATGAAAAGTCACACTTTATCACCATGAGTTGTAAAATGAATAGAAAATATAGTCAAGACATTGCCAATGTTAGAAATAATGATTTGTATTTGAAATAATAATCTTTTCCTTCAAACTTTCTTCAAAGGAAGGTCAGTTTTATAGCTTCTCTAACCAGCTAAACTGTTTTCAGCTATGCTAACATGATAGCATCAAGGGTTTTCTAATCATCCATTAGCCTTCTGACGCAATGAGCAAAGACATTGGTGTAATGTAATGTAACCAATGTAACATGTGCAATCTAATATATATATAAGTACATAAGAGTAAAATTAACTTAAAAATACCAACAGAAAAAAATGAGCTTTTGCTAAGACACAGACTTTGCATGTGTTAAACCACTAAACATTAGCTTGTGGTGAGCAGTAAAAATGTTCAAAAGTTTGTGGTCACCCAGACAGAAAAGACTTTTACATGAAAAGTCACACTTTTATTTATCACTATAAGTTTTAAAATGAATAGAACATTTTATTACATTAGCCTTTTAATAAATTTTAATAATAAATTTTATTTAAGAAGCGCCTTTCAGGTCACTCAAGGACACTTTACAAGGTTAAAATCAGCAGTAGCAGCAACACCAAACACAAGAAAAAACATTAAAACATTGGTAGTAATACTAAAGTATTAATAGTATAAATTAAAAATAAAAACAAACAGAGATAAAACAAAAATCATGTAATATAATAAAGATAAATAGACATAATAAATAAATAAAAAATAAGTAAAAACCGTGCAAGAAAATAGAGGGAAATACTAGGATGAGGGATGTTGTGGATAGGCAATTTGAAACAGGTGGGTTTTGAGTTTAGTTTTAAAGAGAGGGAGAGAGTCGGTGTTACGGATGTGAGGTGGTAAAGAATTCCAGAGACGGGGAGCAGAGCGACTGAAAGCTCTGCTCCCCATGGTGCTGAGGTGAGCAGGAGGGACAGTGAGGTGGAGAGAGGAGGAGGATCTGAGGGGGCGTGGTGGAGTGGCAATGTGGAGCAGGTCAGATAGATATGGAGGGGCAAGGTTGTGGATGGCTTTGAAAGTGAAGAGAAGGATTTTGAATTTGATTCTGAGTGTGACTGGGAGCCAGTGAAGTTGCTGTAGGATGGGGGTGATATGGTGGGAAGAAGGGGTTTTGGTGATGATACGTGCAGCAGAGTTTTGAACCAGTTGAAGTTTATGGAGAGACTTGTTAGGGAGACCGAAGAGGAGTGAGTTGCAGTAATCCAGGCGGGAGGTGACGAGACTGTGAACAAGGATGGAGGTGGTGCTGGGAGAAAGGGAGGGACGGAGTCGGTTGATGTTGCGTAGGTGAAAATAGGCAGCCCGAGTGGTGTTATTGATGTGAGAATGAAATGATAAAGTGCTGTCAAGGATGACACCCAGACTCTTAACTTGAGGGGAGGGGGAAACAGAGGAAGTGTCAATAAGAATGGGCAAACAGTCAGTTTTGGAAAGTGAAGATTTTGTGCCAACCAGAAGGATTTCTGTTTTTTCGCTGTTTAATTTTAGGAAGTTGGAAGTGAACCAGGATTTAACGTCAGATAAGCAGGTGATGAGGGAAGAGAGTGGGAGTGTGGAGTTTGATTTACTGGAAAGGTAGAGCTGGGTGTCATCCGCGTAGCAGTGGTACTGGATATTGTGTTTACGGAAAATGGAGCCAAGGGGGAGGTGATAGGTGATAAAGAGAAGGGGCCCCAGGACAGAGCCCTGGGGCACACCTGTAGTGACTGGGGAGGGGTCAGACGTGAAGGACTTTAGCTGGATGTACTGCGTGCGGCCTGAGAGATAGGAGTGGAACCATTGAAGGGGGGTGTGGGTGATGCCGATAGAGGAGAGTCTATGGAGGAGAATGGGGTGTGAGATGGTATCAAAGGCTGCACTAAGGTCGAGGAGGATGAGGATGGAAAGTGAACCGGAATCAGCTGCAGTGAGAAGATCATTGGTTATTTTTATAAGTGCACAATTAGCACAATTAGCAAACACATATATACATACATGTACCATTAGAACACTGGAGTGATAGCTGGAGTGATAGTTGCTGGAAATGGGCCTCTATACACCTATGTAGATATTGATGCACCAAAAACCAGACATTTTGCAGCTAGAATAGTCATTTACCATATTAACAATGTATAGTGTATTTCTGATTAGGTTAAAGTTATCTTCATTGAAAAAAACTGTGCTTTTCTTTCAAAAACAAGGAAATTTCTAAGTGACCCCAAACTTCTGAATGGTAGTGTATGTCCACAGGCATCAAATGTCAAGGCCTTTTTGATTGAAATGATTGATAAATCATTAGCATGAATGATTAGCATAAATAGCATAAAAAGCGTTTAATAAAGGTTTTTTGTGTTTTCCCTTGAAAGAAATGTCTCATTATTTTTAATAGGCTGAGGATATTTCCCAGCCCTGGTATTGACTTATTATTTAGAGTTGAGTGTACTCACGCTTCAATCAAGCTGGAGATGTCTGACAGCCCGCCCACGCCTGCCGCAGGACCCCCGACTGCGTTAGACATCATTCCTGACATACTGGCCACAGGGCGGCAGAGGCAGAGAGTCAAAAATGTTAACACGCACACACTATCAGCTAACGCTACGCTTTGGAGCTAACTTAACTTGCGATCGAAAACAGATGGCACTCACAGCTGTTGCACTTGTTGGTTCTGCATCACGCTCGCAGCCTGCGAACAGAAAACCAGCTGAAATCTGTCACCGCCGCATGAAAAGGCACTTTGATTTCTGAGTTGTGTTTGGTGGTTTTGTGGTGGAGAACGCGATAGCGTTGGTGTGTTATTCCCTCGCTGCACGTACACACCTGTCTGTGTCCTGTCAGCGAGCGTTGCTGTAATAAAACTCCAGCATGCATTTAGATGCGTTCCTGACCTGCCAAACTTTCCCTTATGTCATCATGAGCGAAGACTCTCCGGGGCCTTGGCCCCGGTGTTTCCACTTTGGTTGATTAACAACCCTTAACTGTCACTCATGGGACTAATTAGAGGGAAATAACTGCTCCGATCTTGCCAGAGGACAAAAAAGACTAAGACACCTGTCTTTCCTGGAGAAATGCTACTTTTTTTCTTATATGACACAGCCAGATTCTGCATGTGCTGTACAGTGCACGTATGAGGGGTCGTGCTCTTACCATGCTGATGAAGGCAGGGTTGTTGATTAAACTAGCCATGTCAAAACCCAGTCCAGCAGCTATCTGTGGCACATGATCATAAACCAAAGGTTAAAGCACTAATGGCTTGGCTTGTACAGCATGTGGTGGTGAATGCAGCTTGTTTTTTTGTTGTTGTTTTTTTTGTACTGACGGGGCTGGTCGCCTCTTTCTGCTTCTGCTCTGCGATCTTCAGGTTGGATTTGTAGGTATCGTTCTCGGGGTCTAATACCAAAGCTTTCTTGAAGTAGGTAATCGCCTCTGGATATTTGTTCATCGCTGTCAAAGCCAAGCTGGAGTCATAAAGGAGAGGGCCAGACATCATCACACTATAAAAAGTGGCTTTAACAGTATCAAACGAGCATTTCTCCTCGCCCAGCTCACCCCATCCTGCCGTACGCTTTGCTGTAGGTGGGATCGATCCCGATGGCCCTCTCGCAGTCACCAGTCGCCTCTGTGTAATTGCCCAGTTTGCTGTGAGCTGCAGCCCTGCAAAGGGTTACATCCAGGAGCCTGTAGTGCTGTGTATACTGGACTGGATTAATTATATACAGCTCTGGAAACAAAACAAGAGACCACTGCATTTTTTTTCTGAAATCAGCATCTCTACATGTATTCCAGCCGTTCCATTCCAGCATCTGTTGAATTCCAACACATGCACACCTCATTCTGCTTAAAGAGGCACCAAGAGTGGAATGAAGTCACCCAAGAACAATGGTAAAAAAATTTCATCCCAGAAAGCTGGGATTAAATTATTGCATCAAATATTGGTTTCTTTTTTTAAGTGCAAACATTAGTATTATGTTGTTATTTTGTCATTTTCTGCAAATAAATGCTCTGAACGATAATATTTTAAGTTGGAATTTGGGTGAAATGTTGTCAGTAGTTTATAGACTCAAACAAAAATGTTCCTTTTGCCCAAACACATACCTATAAGTAGTAAAATCAGAAGATAATTTTGCATTGGTCTCTTACGTTGTAAGCTGTATGTTTAATTACTAAATGTTTAATTAACACAGGACAGGATTCAATGCACTGGCAGAACAGTCTGATTCCGTTATAACATTACCAACCATCACAGATCATTTCATGACATTTTGTATCTATTTAATCTTAATTCACTGTCTGCTGTTGTATAAAAAACAGACAAATACAGAGTTAAAATCACATCATGTTGTAAATACCTGTTGCAGTAGTACACAGCGTTTCTTAGGTCCAGATCAATGGCCTTTGTGTAGCAATCCACTGCACATCTGTAGTTCTCTTCCTTCATGTGATTGTTCCCTAAAAATTATTTCATTGATAGTTATTTATTTTGTACATGCATTGCGATATATATACAAACACAAGGCATAATGAGACATTTTGAGTTGAAATGTTGAGAATAGTCCAAAAAAATGTTCCATCTCTCATTTGTGTTAATACTGTCCTAATACTTATATTTTCAACTTCATTGTCAAAATGCAAAAAAAAAACTAGTCCTCATCCTTCCTAACCTTCCATATATTTGAAAGACTGTCTCTATCATTCCCTGAGATTAAAATCTTCCCTCAGAACTGTGAATATAGTTATTATTAACTGAAGGTTGAAGGAGCTGCGCGGCTCTGTGCTGTTCCTCCTGTGAGTTAGCAGGCGGCTTTTGACCTTTCTGATCACAGTGTCTACAAGTAACTTGTGGGTTAATTAAAGATTAAGTAACTGAAGCACATTTGGAGCACTTCTATATGTGTCATCAAGTTTATTCCTGTTTTCAGCTAGTCGTCCTGAGGTCTGAGACCGTATTAGTAGACACAGAAATAATAAAAAAAAAATAAAAAGCATGATAAATACTCGGAAAACAAGGAAGAATAAACCTAAAAAACAATACAATATCAGGTCTATCGCTGCAACCAACACAATTAGACCAAAAACAAAGTTAAAGACACGTACAGTCACATTCAGAGTAGTGACTTTGGTAGAATATAGAGACTATTTCATGACACAATAGAACTGTATTGGACAGATATACTAGAGATTCTACATCAAATTTCACATCAACAATTTTACAGCTTTGACTTTACCTTCATTCTTCAGTTGCTCTGCTCGTTCAATGTCCTCCGGGGACGGGGACGTCTCTGGCATGGTTAGGTTGTCATTCTGAGTAAAAACGCACGACAAGAGTCATTGGCTCAGTTTATTCAAGACTCAAAAGGCGACAACGGAACAAAGAAACAATTGAATCTGGCGACGGGGCTGCAGAAATGAGGAAAACAACAGTTTGTGTTGTCGTTACTCTTGTTATGTCACGAATCTGTTGCTAATAAAGGTTGGATTGAAAAAAAAGTCATCTTTGCAAAAAGTGGTTTCTTATGACAGTTTGACTTGTCAGCAGAAAAGCCTGTAACGGTTTCTAATAACATTATGATGACTCTGTTCTATTTAGTTTGGCCAATAAGCTGATACCGATGAGACTACAAGTCCACCATGAGAGATAAGACATGATATTGTTTCAGACTTTTAGAGAAATTGGTGCAGTGCTCACCTTGAGCAGGGCATTAAGGAATATCTCTGTCAGAGGTTGAGGCACAGCGAGGTGACAGTCACTGGAGCTGATCTTGAACGTGGTCTCCAAACACTGGATTGCAACTGCAGCGGAGGAGTGAAAAATGACAGGATAATGTTTAGGGAATGCACATTCATCAAAAAAAAACAAAGATCAATAGTGAGTCATAAGTTGGCTGCAGCAAAGTGAGATATTCCCTACTGCAAATCCTACTCTGATCTCCAGCCAATACTCCTCCTCTAGATCAGGAGAGTGGGCTAAGAACATATATTAGTTTCCTACTGAAATGGATAATGGTCAACGGCGGAGTGTCCTACATTAGTCGACCTACCTTCGAGGCTCTCCTGCTCATCGGAATTCAAAGAGCCACAGTGTGTTTGATCTCGTAGGAACTGCACAATAGAGAACGCCAGGCGCTTCTCCACTGCCATTTTTATCTGCAAAAACTGCAAAAGAAGTTGTTTTGAGTGAAAATACGAGGCACAACAGACACAATCAATTCATTCATAGGCAGTGTTATTGCATAGAATGTATGGTTAGTGATTTTAATGCTTCAGTTTAGGCTCTGTACGATATGTGTCGGTTATTTAGAGCTGCAACTCATGTTTATCTTCATTATAGATTCATCAGTCGATTTCTGCAGGGTTGTATTCTTGTATTTTATGTTTCGGTTATTTTCTCTGCAGCCTTGATTTAAATAGAACTAAGAGTTGCAGCGGACCTGCAGTTTTCTGGGAGTTTGTTACAGATACACATGTGGAGAATAAAAACTGAACTCTGCTTTTCCATAAAGTTTTATATTAACACACACCTGGGTTCATTGTAGAGTAAACAAAGTGCTGAAATGAAGCTCAAATTTGCAGCAGAGCAAACTGTGCAAAACTGTTAAAAGAATTATTATTATAATTAGTAGTAGTTTATAAATAATAAGGTAAAATGCTATATATGTAACTATATATACTTCTTATATATAATATTTCTAACCTTTATTTACCATCATGATTTGTAAAATAAATAGATTAAATTCAAATTTTACATTAGCCTTTTGACACAATGAGCAAACACATTGTACCATTAGAACATTGGAGTGATAGTTGCTGGAAATGGGCCTCTATACACCTATGTATTGCACCAAAAAACAGACATTCGCAGCTAGAATAGTCATTTACCACATTAGTTTAAAGTTATCTCCATTGAAGAAATAGTGCAATAATAGTTCATATGGTCAGAAAATGGTAATATATATATATATATATATATATATATATATATATATATATATATATATATATATTTAGATATATAAAAAAAAATCCTTGTTTCCCAGGCAACCTGAAACATTAAATTTCCTATCCAAGAGAGGTAAAGGTGCAATGAAATATTGATCTTTGAACTTGACACATCACAGTACTTTCTCTCATGACAAGTTATTAAGGGCAAATATTGATTAAAAGATTTTTGAGTGTATTTTTTCTTTAGTCACAGATATGGTAATAACAGATATATCATAGATGATATCGCAGAATCACCAATCATCAATATTGGGATAGGGATAGTGTGGGAGTATCATATTGTGAGTTAACCTGTTATTATAAAGGCTTACTAAAGAAACTAGGGAATATTCATATTTAAGGAGCTGCAATCTGAAAATTCCAGCTTTCTTTTGTTTTCTTCAAAAACAATTCAAATATCAAAATAGATGCTGATTTTCTGTCAATTGATTAATCAACTAATCACCCGCTGCCACTGGCAGTGATGCTGCTGCTGCTTTTTCCAACAAATTGTTGACTAACTGCTGGGAGGAAACGTCTATAGACGCAAACGCTGCATCTGTTTCCTCACATGGTGTTGCCATGTTGTTGAGCATCATCATCACCATCATCATCATCCTCATCCTCAGCAGCAGCAACTCCTCTCCCCCCTGCGTGTGTTGCTGTGTTGACACACGTAGAGTAAACGCAGCGATGCAGGAGCTGTGATGTAACAGCACTTTTTTTTTTTTTTAATCTATGTAATCTATGACACGAGCTCCATATTAAACCCGAAACTGCATAATCGAGCGATTGCACCATAAAACAGGCAGGTGCGTGTGTTTCGTAGAAGCCTGTCAACCAGGCTGTGCAGCTGTATGATGATGATGGTGATGATGATGATGATGATGGTGATGATGATGGATAAAATAATCCCAATTCTCCGTCGACGAGGCAGCAAACGGGTTTAACGCGCGCATGCAGACGACATGAATCCCGCGTACGCACGCTACATGATGCGAAAGGATGCTGTTCGCCCGCCGCCACCGCCGCCACCTACCTGAGCTCCGCCGTCTGCTACCACCGCGTCATGAGGACTGTGTCGGATTGATCTCACATCCTCTGCGGCGCATGCGCATTCCACGGCGGAAATGGAAGGAAAGGAGCGTTTTTTTTCTTTCTCCACTCACTGGGAACTTCAGTAGGAGGCTCAGGCTGCTGCTGCTGCTGCTGCTGCTGCTGGGACCCAGGACTAAAAAAAAGTGGGTTGTTTGATTTTTGCACGGAATCACGCATGAATCTGCGGGCATGTGTGCGTTAAGAGGCGCAGTCTGGCGGACGCTTTGCAGGTATGATTCAGAATCAGTGGTGGATGGAGTATTTACATACTTTACTTAAGGAAAAGTAAAATATTGAATAACAATGTTGAAATTAAGTTAAAAGCAGTAAGTATCAAAAGTAAAAGTACTAATTATGCAGACTAGTATATTATAGTACTTGTTTTAATCAGTAAAAACGTGTGAGAGTATTTTAATGTTTTTGTTCATCAATGTGCAGCCAATTTGATTAATATGAATGTTACTGCATCACACAAAGTGCAGCAAATAAAAAAAAAATGCAATGTAATAGAGTGTAATAGAATATAGGTAATAGAATACCAAATATATTAATTTCTGTAAAATATTACAATCTTCATTTGAAAAGTGACTAAGGTGTCAGATGAATATAGCGGAGTGGAAGTGTAAATTAACATCAAATAGAAATACACAAGCACCTTAGATCTGTCCTTGAGTACAGTACCTGAGTAAATGTTCTTTCCACCACTTCAGGACAAACAGCTGCTGTGTTTTATTTAACACCAGACTCTCCAGGCTTCGGCTAATCCTAATTAAAGAGGTAGTGAAAACATAATCATATTGATTAAGCCGTAAGATGTAAAATGATACGACTGCAACATGATGAACCTCATCAGCTCTGGTGTTAATGCTGCATGATTTCCAACCTGCTGGGAGGAAGCAGCGGGATGTGTGGGTTCACTTCATTAATGGAAACATCAGAGGTGTTTATGAGTGGTTATGTTTCTCATGTGTTTAACGGTTTGTCTGTAGTTTCCTATGCACGTTGCACTACAAATTCAAGAACCTGACATTGAATTTGAGCATGGATCTATAGTTTTATACTCATCATACGATATTATCACAGTAAAACTATTGCAATTCAATATATTGCAATGAATTCATCTATGATACATCACAATATCTGTGACTAAAGAAAAAAATACCCCTTTATAAAATACCCAGCAATTATGTATTGATACATCGAGGTGTCAGTTTCATAAAATCCACAGTTCAGCTCAGAATCACATATATATTGTTAATTAAAAAAAAATCATCACATCAGCATCACAATTATTGCAATATTGATATTTTGTCCGACCCTTAGTATTTTATTTACGTGTTTACTTGTTTCTTTGGATCTCTTAGTTCTCTGGTGTACCAAGAGACCATATTATAATATAATAATTATAGTAAAATTGTAAAAATACATTTGCATAAAATCATGTATAGTTGTAAATAAATAAAAAAAAATTTAATAAACTCATGTATGATTAAATACTGATTAAATAGATTTATCCAAACTTTTTTTTTTTTTTAAGAAAACAGATCCTCGATCAAATATACTTTGCTTCATTAAATATTTTAGGATCATAAATGAAATATCTTATTTGTTGTGGGCTATTGGTCAGGATTAAAGTCACCTTTGTCTTTGGTAAAACACTGATCAACATTTTTCAACATTTTTGAACATTCTTTAGAATGATTACTAACCAAAGAATTAAAATGATGGTTAGCTGCAGCCGAAGTCCTCGGCCTAATTAAGAGCTCACACACACTGATCCATCAGTTATATTATAGGTGTTGTAAACACATTGCCACGTTGTTGTGTTTATTTCCATAATTAAACTATCCTGTAAAAGAAAGTACATCTGGACAGTTTTTATTCTTGGAAATATTTGCCTTGCTATTCCTTAAATGAGCTTTAAATTTAGTTTAATGTTGCACCTGTTACTTGTGGACATGTATCAGAGTGGGAGCTGTCATTTCTTGCTACTTAGCACAAAAATCTTGGCTCCTATCTGACATAGTTGGCGTACAAATAGACTATCGTGAGCTCATTTGGAAACGGCTTCTGCCTCCATGCCAGGTAACACTACACTGAGTGAACATGAGAAAAAGGTCACCGCTTAGCATGGAAGAAATGCAGGGCATGTGTCACATTTATTGCTCAGGTTTAGTGCCAGCTGTCAAGTTCAGTCGTGCCATGTTGATGGGCACTGTAACACTGCGGTTACACTCAGGCGTTTTACCGGGATATCTCCTTTTTTTACAGCATCTCTAAACCTCTCCGGACAATGACCATCCAGGATGTGTGTGTGGCGCCGGCCACAGACTGCTCCCAGGAGGGAAGGAAGAGGAACTGGCTGAGATGGGACCTGTCTCCAGATGAGATCAGGGCCAAGACAGACAGTTTGATTAACAGAGTAAAGAAGGTTTATGATGACGTTGGATCTCTAAACATAGAAAATGTCTCTGTTGAAAACACGCTAAAAGCTTTGGCTGATGCCAAACTGGATTATGCATGTAAGTCTTCAAAGGCGATATTCTGTACAGTAGATTTCTAGTTGTCAACAGTCCAGTGAACAGATCGATTCCATTGTATTTGGGGGTCAAATCCATTAATATTAAATATAGAACCAAATGCGCATGTATTACATAGTCCCAATTCTATATAATTTAATTAAAATAATTCGTATTGAGGGCGACACAGTCGTGCAGGGGTTAGCGCGGTTGCCTCACAGCAAGAAGGTCGCAGGTTCAAGACCTCCTTGGTCCTGGGTCTAGGACGTTTCTGTGTGGAGTTTGCATGTTCTTCCTGTGTCTGCATAGGTTTTCTCCAGGTTCTCTGGCTTCCTCCCACAGTCCAAAACATGCTGAGGTTAATTGGAGACTCTAAATTACCCATAGGTGTGAGTGTGTGAGGGAATGGTGTGTGTGCCCCCATGATAGGCTGGTGACCATCTGAGGTGTATCCCTGCCCCTCGCCTGTAATGCGCTGGGATAGGCTCCAGCAGACCTCCTCAACCCTAATGAGGAATAAGCGTGTATCGAAGATGAATGAGTGAATAATTCTTATTGAAAATGGTCATTTTCAAAATATATTATATAAAACAAAAAAGGAGAAGAACAAGAAAAAAACACTGAAAACATTTCTAATTGAATGTTCAGGTGAAGTGTGAAATAGAATGTTATATGCAAATACAACAAAATACAGATACTAGATACATCTATTACTATCATATGTGACTAAAGAAGAAAAAAACACCCTCAAAAATGTTTCTAATCAATATTTGCTGTTTGTGTATCGAGAACTTATCATGAGAGAAAGTACTGTGATGTGTTGTGATATCAGTATTTTATTGCACCTTTAGTTCTCTTTGATAGGAAATTTAATATCTTTGAGGTTGCCTGGGAAACAAGGATTTTTCACCATTTTCTGACCATATACAATATGGTAACAAATTATACATATGTCCTCTCATGTCTGCGTGGGTTCTCTCCGGGTAATGTTCTCTCTCCTGTAATGCACTGGGATTGGCTCCAGCAGACCTCCACCACCCTAATGAGGAATAAGCGGGTATAGAAAATGACTGATATATATATATATATATATATATATATATATATATATACATTACCAGCTATTTAAGATGATACGTGTATCATCTTAAATACAATATATATATATATATAGCCATACATAATATATATATATATATATGGCGCATATAATACATTTCTAGTCATATGACTTAACTTCTTCATTTCAGAGCTCTGTTACATAGTTGGTATTCTCAATGTTTAATATGTCTCTTCACCTTTCATCACATGGCAGGAAGGAGCATAGCTTTAAATTGGAACGTATCCAAACCCCCACTTATAGTTCAGTGGTGGATGAACTTTAATGCTACTTCACATTTACAACAGTTTTGTGCTCATATAGAATTCGACTTTAAGAACTTCCTACACCAATGTCAGGGACTATGATAACAGTAGTCTGTGTTCAGTTTGATTTACATAGCCTATTTATAATCCTTAAAAAACTACTCGTACATTGTTGGGTTTGGTATTTAATGAGATTTGCAGACAACAAGAAAGAATAACTGCTCTAAAACGTCATGTGATTTTCTGTGTGTGGCACAAATCAGTGGAACAAGTGTCTTTTCTGTTTATTCTCCTCCCTCAGCTTGTCGCCATGCTCTTGATTTCCCGCAGTACGTCTGTCCATCTAAGGAGGTCCGGTCAGCGAGCACGGAGGCCGACAAGAAGTTGTCTGTGTTCGACGTGGAGATGAATATGAGGGAGGACGTGTTCCAGCGGATCACGGCCCTGCAGGTAGCTACACCTCAGGTCACACCGACTTTCTGCGGCGCTCACAACATGAGGGCGGGGAAGAAAAACAAGGAATGTGGTGTTAAAGTAATATTAACCTAACAGATGACCCCATGATGATAATCAAGTTGAACGTGTGAGGAGTTATCGCAGCAGTTAAGCCAGCAGCGGATCAGTTTCACATTTTACATCAACCGGGGTTAGTTAGCAAAACATGCAGGGTCGCGTTTTATATTAAGAATCAAGGATACTGTTTCCACATTTGAGCCCCACCGCTGGTTCTTATTTAGCCTGGGAACTGTGATCTCTTCTAATCAGTGGAAGCCAAAGCTACAGTATTTTCTCTTTCACACAATACGGCCTGGCTGACACGCTGCATTCACAAGTGAATAAATTGTCTGTTTGGAATTGTTTTTGACAGGAGAAGCTCCAAGAGGATCTCTCACCTGAAGAAAAGAGATTCATAGACAGACTTGTTACATTAGGCAAGAGGAACGGATCCCACCTGCCCAAAGATATACGAGAGGTAAAGCAGCATGTGAGCTGACTATTTAACGACATTAATGTCAGCGTCAACCACACAAATTATACAAAGTATAATTGATTATAATTGTTATATTTGAACAAAAAGTTGGACTCTAGATATTATTATTATTTTTTTTAGAACACACACGAAGGATGACATAAACATGTGCAACAGACAACCAAGATCTAAGCTAATAACAGAGATTTAAAAAATAATTTCAAAATAAGAACAATAAAGAGAATAAATAATATTTACTTTACTAAACCTCTTTACTAAACCTCTGCTCCTCTGTTCTCCCAAAGGAAATAAAAAGAACTTCCAAACTGATCAGTGAACTCTCCATAGAGTTCAACAAGAACCTGAATGAGGACAATACTTTTCTCGTGTTTTCGGAGCATGAATTGGGTAAGATTATAGATGCATGAACCTCCCTGCCTGGTGGACTGTTGGACTCTTTTTATTTTCCCTCATGTTGCAATGTGGTCCTCCACTTCTGTGAAGGTGGAATGGCAGACAGCTATCTCAATGGCCTGCAGAAGACAGCAGAAGGACGGTATGAAGTTACGCTGGAATATCCACATTACTTCCCCCTGATGAAGAGGTGTCACAATCCTGAGACCAGGAGGAAGATGGAAACGGCTTTCCACAGCAGGTGTAAAGAGGTAACTGGAGTCTGATAACGAATCTGTCCATCCAAGACTTCCCTGACTACAGCAGGTCTTTAATTTAGTCTTCATATAATCCATGAAATCCAAAGCCATTTTTGATATTATATACAGTCTGCTTTTTTCAGCAACAGACGGTCAATGTAAATACCTCCTTATATAGTGGTTGTAATTGTTGAAGTTCAATTTATCTTCACACACTTGATGGATTGACAGGTAATGATAGTGCACATACTGTAATTAGACCTTGTTCATATCCGCTTCACTATTTACTGTTCAGTCTCCTACAGCTCTATTAGAGCTGTATTACGTTACTGTTAATGGGACCAAAACATTTCCTAGTGCTGCCAGCACATTCAATTCCCCCCCCCCCCCCCCCCCCCCCCCCCCCCCCGGTCTTGCTGGCTATTTAAAGATCCCCTTCAAATGCATGTAAAATATAGGTTAGGGGTGGGAAAAATTCAAAATGCAAAAATGCATTGTTTATGCAACTTTATCTGAAATGTATAGATTAGATTACATTAGAAAGTAGGTATGACTTTATTGATTCCTTTGGTAGGTTCCGTCAGGGAAATTAAACCTCCAACATGTCACATTCAGCACTGTTATAAAATTTAAAACACACAAACAGAAGACCAATTTTTTCCTAATTTTTTCCACAGTTTGACACTGTTGTATAAGTACAGTAAAAAAAAAAACATATACTAAAAGACTGTAATATTTAAATATTACAGTCTGTGGATGACTTATATTTGTTGTTACCACTAGTAACCACAGGTGTCACCAAAATCAACCAGAACTGCATCTTAAGAACTTTAAGGAGCAGAAGTTAAAATAAGTATAAATCAGCTGATCTGCATATCTCATTCTACAGCCTTTCTTTTTTTTTCAGGCCAACACAGCAATCCTTGAACAGTTAATAGAACTGAAGGCAAAGGTCGCAGACTTACTTGGTTACAGTAGCCATGCAAACTATGTGCTGGAGATTAACATGGCCAAGAATGCAAGCAATGTGTCTGACTTTCTAGGTATGACCTCGCCCTCACCCCAACAGTAGACACACACACAGACAAACATCCTTTGTTATTTCAGATGACAACTGCAATGCTGTTCAAAATGTGTTGGTAGTCTGGCCTCAGGTGCAGCTGCTTCAGAAACTGCTCAAAACAACTTCACACTCGACACTGTACTTCCTCTGGTCTCCAAAAACACACAGTCGAACGGCTGAATGGTTGTCAAAAAAAAAAAATCAAAGAACAGACTGAGACTCATTCCTATTTAGTTAGAAGATGCTGATAACAGCTTTGCTGTATCAAAGGAAACTTGGTTGTTCAAAGTAATAGCAGTGTCTTTACAAGCTCAAATATTTACTATATATACTGGAAAATCTTCAGGATTTAGCATTCCTGTGAATCCCTAAAGTCATGTTTAAAATCACAGTTTCTGAGACCTGCTTCACATCTGTGTTGCATGGAGTCAACCAACATCTAGCTCCTATGAACAGGTATTTCAGCCTCACAATTCCTCTGAATTTCTTGGTTTTGCCAGAAAAAGTGTTTTTTTATGTCAGCCCACGAGTTTTCAACGGGATTAAGGTTTAGGGATTGGGTTGGCCACTCCAGAAGTTTATTTTGTTGGTCTGGAACCAAAATGCTGCTGGTTTACTGGTGTGTTTGGGGTCACTGTCTTGTTGAAACACACATTTGAAGGGTATTTCCTCTTCAGCATAAAGCAACATGACCTCTTCAGGTATTCTGATATACGCAAACTGATTCAAATTCTGAGGAATCGTGAGGCTGAAATATCTATTCATAGGAGCCAGAAGATGGTCGAGTCCATGCAACTAAGATGTGAAGTGAAACCATGGTTATACAACTAAATATTGTTTTAGGAATTCACGGGAATGCGTTTCATATTTTACAGTAAATATTTGAGTTTACACTGCTATTTCTTTCAACAGTCTAAAATTCATTTTTCTTAATTTTCTGGAAGACAATTAAAAAATGGGAACATTTTTCATTACATTTTGATCAGATTTAGGATATAAAATGCAGTGTTGCCAATGCATGGAAATAAAACTTTATTATAAGGATTTTGCCTTTACTCACGTTTTTAAACACACTGCTGTTATATTGAACACGACTGTATATAGGGACGTATACACAGGATCACCTCGTAGAGGGAAACGTGACACCTATTCCTCTGCATGCAGCGTAGCGTATGTCTCGTTACATGCTGCTCGTATGCACTATACAGTAATTTACGGCTCGTGAAGGCATGTGACACACGTGGTTTACTAAGTAATAAAATGAGGAATGTCTGTCTGTCTGTGTGTCGCAAATCTCGAGAACCATTCACCTGATCAGCTTCACACTTGCTGGGCGTACGGCTGAGGACCAGAGGGAGCGTGAGGTCGAGTGTGAAGTGGATCAGCGGTACAAGCAGCTCTTCCTGAGCCACTGCTGGGATAAATGAGTATAAATTATATACATCAGTGACAAATAACGGTTGGCAAGGTGAAAAAGTCAAAAGACTTTTTAAAGTACAGTTTTAAAATCATTCATCAAGTCTCTTAAAATGTAAAATTTTTTGTTCCTGTCATTTGAAAGTCAATTTGTACAATTTTTTTTTTTTTAAATCACATCAATTTTGTGATTCATGCGATTTTTTTGACATGAAATGTCAAATGGTAAGCGAATGATAAATGATAAATTTTAAATATTTAATCCACCTAGAATATAAAAATTGTTGATAGCATGTGTTTTTATTTTTTAAAACCTTTTTATCTAGTACCAAGTTTTTAGGATGAAACCACATGACATTTTCAACATTATCCCACATAGATAATTAACAATAAAAGAAATAAATATAATGAAATACTGGTAAATCCAACATACGTCACATCTAGCATACTAAATTTACCTCACAAACAGTTCATATAAAGTCAATATAATGATCTGTTTGACCTTTAACCATGACGGGTTTCTTTTCCTGCTACACAGATACTTTCTATGAAACGCTGAAGCCCATCGGGATCAAGGAGAGGAAATACATTCTCGCGCTGAAGAAGAGGGAGTGCTTGATGAAGGGCCTTCACTTTGATGGACAGATCAATGCCTGGGATTTGCCATATTACATGAACCAGGTGGAGGAGAGGAAGTTCGCTGTGAACAAAGACAAACTGCTCGAGTATTTCCCACTGGAGGTGGTGACGGAGGGATTGTTTGGCATCTACCAGGAGCTGCTGGGTCTCACCTTCACAGAGGTGGAAAACGCACACGTGTGGCATGAGAATGTCAAGCTCTACTCAGCCCGCGACACTGAAACAGGGGAGGAGGTCGGACACTTCTACCTGGACTTGCATCCAAGGTAGAATTTTCCAAATCGAATTGAAGATTGAAGCAATTAGAGAGACTAGAGCTTTTGATCTTTATGTAAATTGTGTTATTGGGGGTGTTAAATAAATTCACAACACAAGCACAGCTAAATGTAAAATAATGCATTTCTTAATTGAAAAATTATGCCCCCCCCCCTATTCCTCAAAGTGGTTTGATCCAGATGCTGTTTTCCAGTGGGCGTGGCCAGTGCCTAGGCAGATTTTTGACAGTCAGCTAGCAACTAGTTGGAAGAAACCAATCAAACTAATATGTAGAAGCCAGTAAGTCATTTATACCACCGCTTGTTCAAAAGTGAAATTACTTATTTTGTATCTCTGATAAAAAAAAAAAAATACTACATATACACTACCGTTCAAAAGTTTGGGGTCCCTTAGAAATTTCTATATTTTTGAAAGAAAAGCACTGTATTTCTCAATGAAGACACCTTTAAATTAATCAGAAATAAACTCTATACATTGCTAATGTGGTAAATGACTATTCTAGCTGCAAATGTCTGGTTTTTGGTGCATCAATATCTACATAGGTGTATAGAGGCCCATTTCCATCAACTATCACTCCAGTGTTCTAATGGTACAATGTGTTTGCTCACTGCATCAGAAAGCTAATGGATGATTAGAAAACCCTTGGGCAATCATGTTAGCACAGCTGAAAACAGTTTAGCTGGTTGGAAAAGCTATAAAACTGACCTTTATTTGAGAAGATCACATTTGTGGGATTGATTCTAACCTTGTCAATGTCTTGACTATATTTTCTATACATTTTACAACTCATGGTGGTTAAAAATGTGACTTTTTATGGACAACACAAAATTGTCTGGGTGACAAACTTTTGAATGATAGTGTATGTAGAAATATGGAACATTGCTATATAACTACTATTATTACTTTTAAGACCAATTTTAATATACCAAAGGCAGGTTGTGTAATAGAGAGAAGAAGATAGGACCAGATTATTATGGTAGCGTGGTAGTATTTTTTTTCATGTCCACTCCAGAAATTATTCTCTGAAAATGTATTGTTTATTATTTTATTATTAATTTATGATTGTTTGTGCCCCTGCCCCCAGGGAAGGAAAGTACGGCCATGCGGCCTGTTTTGGGCTCCAGCCGAGCTGCAGAGGGCCTGATGGGAAACGCAGGCTTCCGGTGGCGGCCATGGTGGCTAACTTTACTAAACCCAGAAAAGACTGGCCCTCTCTCCTCCAGCACCATGAAGTGGAGACTTATTTTCATGAGTTTGGACATGTGATGCACGAGCTCTGCTCCAAGGTGAATATTCCACCAGCAGCACTTTATAATCATACAGTGTCTTGCGTATTAATTTAGAATAATTATTTTCCCCTGCGTGTGTATATGTGTGTATCAGACCATGTTTTCAGAATTCAGTGGAACTCTGGTGGAGACAGACTTTGTGGAGGTGCCCTCTCAGACTCTTGAGAATTGGGTTTGGGAAAAGGAGCCTCTGAGGAGAATGTCTGGCCACTACAGGGACAGGACCCCGATCCCAGATAAGATGCTGAACAAACTCATCGCGTCCAGAATAGCCAACACCGGTTAGAAACTGGAACTTTCATTCAGAAAACAAAGCTCTCTCTGAATCCAGAGCCTCTGTAGATGACTCGCGTTGACTTGTTTGTCCTCTTCAGGTCTGATGAACCTGCGTCAGGTCGTCCTCAGTAAAGTGGACCAGTCGCTACACACCAGCCGTCACGCGGATACCGCTCAAGTGTTTGCACAATGCTGTCAGGACATCCTCGGTATTCCTGCTACAACTGGTCAGTCCTAACACGTGGAACAAGAAATGTTTCATATTTAACATATATTTACAGAAACAATGTCATTAAGTTGTCTTTCAGTGGTCGAAAATATCATATTAAAGGATAAATTCACAGCTTTTCATTAATCAGCTGCTCAAATAAACACTGATACATGTTTTTCTTGCTCTATTATTTCCCCCTGTTCATGCTGGCCATTAATTCCTGGGTCAATTTGACCCAGTGCATGTTTAATTATCCAAAAGATGTCCAAAACCCCCCAAAAATCCTAACAAGCATGTTAATATTGCATTAGTAACTCGATTACTAACTATTCTATCAATATTTAGTGCAATGGTGTTTTTATACCTCTGACCGGTAATAATTTATTTAGGATAATTCATTTGTTTTTCATTAAAAAAATGCATGTTCAAATATGAGAGAAATATGTCTCACAGTTGCAAAGAAAGCAATAGTCTCACATTTCTGACACCATTTTACCTCTTGTTTGACCTCTTGTTTGAATTCTGTCAAATTGACCTGAACAGTATCTATGTGATATAAACATGCAGGAGGTGGTTGCAAATATAGGAGATAAACCATTTTCATTTTATATGTTGATTTAACTATTTAAGGCAAGCAGAAGAAGTTTCATCCGTTTTTTCCTATATCTTCAAACTTTAAAATGGTCAATTTGACCTGTAACATAACAGGAGGGTTAACCAACTTTTTAAAACAGGCCTGAAAATTATGAATATATACTTTAATACAAAAAAATACAGTGAGTAGGGAACGTTTGTCCGTTATTTCCTGTATGAATTGCACAGAGTAAACCTTTCGTGATTATTTTTTTGTATATGACTTGTCAGATCTCTCTGATTTGTTTCCTCCAGGTACTAATATGACAGCCAGTTTCAGCCACCTGGTTGGAGGATATGATGGTCAGTACTATAGCTATCTATGGAGTGAGGTCTACTCCATGGACATTTTTTTCAATCGCTTTAAAAAGGAAGGCATCATGAATCCTAAGGTGGGTTTGATTATGATTATCATCATCATTCACTTTTTTTGTGGTGACTTTATCAGGACTTTTTCCTTCACACAGGTTGGAAAAGAGTACAGAAGAGTGATTCTGGAACGTGGCGGCTCTGTGGATGGGATGGACATGCTGAAGACGTTTCTTGGACGCGCACCGTGCCAAGATGCATTCTTCCAGTGCAAAGGGCTGATTAAGTCATCAAAAACAAACACTATAATTTGATGCAGCCAATAAACATATTTTTGTCAAAGCAGGGTATATTTCTCATTGTCTTGATGCAGGTCCAAAGGGGAAATTAATTACTGTATTTATGTTTTTCTACTTGATTGCTTCTATCTGTTTGCATTTGTTCAATTGATCAGGAAAATGTGCCACAACAGACATTTTAACTTTACAGAAAAAGCACAGGGATTACTAATAACACTAATGATGGCTCTGTCAAGGTTTCATTTCCAAATTTATTAAAATCACATAACTTCATTAACAATTTACATACAAAACCATAAAACGGTGAAAGTCAACTTTGTACAAGCCAGGGGGAAAGAATCTAAAGTTCATTCTTTGTGAGTCATTTTAAGAATTTAAATAAAATGCACTTCCTTTTTTTAATTTTGTTCTTCACTATATCAATTAAAATGCCACACTATTCAACAATAAATTATTGAAAGCAGAGTTACAAAACAGCAAAGTGCATGAGTAATGAAGTCCTTACTGCAGTAAATAAAGTGCAGAGTGTTTATGATATATTGCACAGTCCCATTGTCCCATAGTCCCTAAGTCCCTGTTGTGATTGGCCTGGCGCTGTCGGAAACGTCACGCCCCTCAGAGAGCTGGAATCAGCCAGAGAAACAGCCGTCAAGTACCGGCAGGATACATGGATCCGGGAGGGAGGGGGGGCGGTGGGTACTAATAACTTCCACTCCTGTTGTGACATCACAACCAGAGCGGAGGACAAGGAGACTCAATGACCAGGTGGTTTTATCACAAAGTGAATGTATTGTTTGTTTGTTTGTTTTTCTCATAATAGTGCCCCTTTAAAACAAATTTGAATTTTGAAGGGAATTCTTATTTAAAATCTCTCCATAATGAAACATGGATAATAATGCATACACCAGGGGGCGCCTCAGGATAGCAAATGCTGCTGGTATGCAAGTTGAACATAGTGAAGTAAATTTGTTTGTTTTTGTTTTTATATAAATATGATACAAATATAACTTAAATAAATATAATATATACACTTAATTTATGTATATATTTGTATGTGTCTTTAGAGTGCCATGCCTGATTACACGGTTGTAAAAAGCGTTTAATCCCAACGTTTAACCTTTTAATGGGTTTGATAAAATGAGATTTTCTTCCTGTTTAAATATCCATTGTAAAGCTAATGGGAAGGAGACGCACTCGTTGGGCCGGTTGACGGGTCTGATCCGGTAACAGCGGTGGGACTGAGAGCAGCATCAGGGACTTGTGGTGGACTGCCTCCTCCTACATGTAGCCACACACAGAGGTCGCAGACAAGGAAACCCATCATCGCTCCATGTCGCTCTCAATCCGCTCCGGTGTCGCCTCTGTCAGAGCCGCATCAACTGCGAATGATTGAAGGAAATTATGACTGAAAACATCTGGGTGCGGCACACTTTCGCGTTAAAGGAGGAAAAGGCTGCGCTCCGCCGGAGGTCGTACGCATTTTTTTTGCCTTTTGTATTTCCTTTCTGAATGTCGTGGACATTTTGATTTTTTTTAAATACTCGATGTCACTAGGGCTTTAAATTAAGGAGAATCGCGCTCTTCTGCCTTGGTTAGTTAGTTTACGTAACATCTGGAAGGGAACATACTTTTCGGTGTGAGAACAACTTGCTTTGCGGAGGAGAATGTGCGCACTGCTGGGCCAGCAGTTCCGAGTCGCTCTGTAAGTGGTTAAGCTAGCTGCTAGCTAACAGGAGCAGAAAAACATAGAACTACCGTCAAGCAAAAGCTGTGAAACTAACTACGCGTCCTCGAAGTAATATTGGATAAATTGCATCCTGTCGGTAACCTGGACACAATTAAACAAGACAGTGGCTCGACTCTAATTTAGGTAAGTGTCTTTGTTTTAGCTTTGTTTGTCTGTGGGGGCCCCACACAACATGCTAACATCAATGCTAGCTGCAGCGTAACTAGTGTAGCAGCGTCGATGTCCCATTCTGATGCTGTCTGGCTTCAACCGAGCGTCTCGATAGTCTCATTTTCGGGAACGAGCGCTTTACATTTCACCCCGACTCTTTTCCTCTTACTTATCATGAAAAAAAAAACATTTTTCCAGAAAGCTTAGATTGTTATGCAAGTCGACGGTGTATTCGCCTTCTTTAATATTGCGTAGTTTTTCAATAAATAGGGTGTTATATCGCGTATGCATCAATTTCTTTCAAGATCCTGCTCCACAGCGCCCCCATTTCCGGTTCACTGTGCAGCAGGTGAAACCCGAAATTACACATCCGAAGCAGGTTTTTGAGAGAAATTGTTGAACACGCGAGGTCAAACACTCTATTTTAAACTAAAAAATACGCAATATTGAAGAAGGTGAACACACCAACAACTCGAATAACGAACTTGGCTTTCTGTAAAGCACAGTTTTTATATGATAAGTACATGCAGGAAAACGTAGGGGAGAAATATAAGGCGCTCGTTCATCCTTATTTGTGGGATGTAACTGAGACTCTCTACAGTGCGTAGCCTCAGTCTCACATGAGGCTAGCTTCAACGCTGCTTTCCATTAATTCAGTCACTTTGAACAATTCCGTTATAATGTTGTCTTCTGAATGGTTATTAGCATTTATCGTGGCTATATTCCTTTTTGTTTTAACCACATGTGGGTTCAGTGGACGGTTACAAGATTCGAAGCAGCTGTGTTTTGTCTTTCAACAGCTGTACCGATACATGGCTGCTCCCGTTTATTTTTCAACGTTGCTCTCACAACGTCAGAAATCACAAGAAAATCTAATGCAACGTAAAAACTATGACTTTATAATCCGTATAAACATATGTTGACTGCGGTTCCCAATCGTCCTTATAGCCATTCAGGTTAACGAACAGCTGCACCGCAACAGCAGCAGTCACATCTTTTGTTGCGGGGCACCTTCACAGCTTCGACGTTCCAGGGATTAGCGTTACACTCACGCACATATCTCACCACCACTCCACTAATCAGATTACAATCCACATTTAACTCCTTCGGTGTAATTTAATCCCGTTAAGACGTGAGATGGACGCGGGGATTAATTTTAAGGTTTGATTTTTTTTTTCTTTAAAGGAATTTTAGCAGGTTCAAGCCCGTCGACTTGTTTGTTTTCACCTCTCAGGGAAAATGCTGCCAAGAGAAGGCAGGACAAATAAATCTCAGGAAACCATGAAGCACGTAATGTTCAGGTGAAAATAGCAGTAAGCTTGACCATGAATCCTTTGTGGTTTAATCGACATATTACAACCGGTGGAAAGTAACGAAGTACATTTACGTGCCGTACTTTGCTTCTAACGGACATATTGTACTTTTTACTCCACTACATTTATCTTTAAGCTTTATCTTTTAGCTTTAATTGCTTTTCAGATGAAGATTTTACATTGAGTTAATATACTTTAAATTTCTATTATCTTCATTCTATTTTATTGCTGCTTTTCTTTTTTTAATTTGCTATGCAGAATATTATACTATAATATAAAGTCCATATAATGAGTACTTTCCCTTTGATACTTACATTTACTGATAATACTTCTGTAAATTTATTTAAGTAACATTTTTAATGCAGGACTTTTACTTGAGTATTTTTCGAATACAGTATTTCTCCTAAATACTTGTAATGAACCTGAATACATCATCCACTGCTGATTGTGTGCTGGGTTTGACATATTTATGCATCTCAGTACATAATCTGATGTCAGATAGGCCGGTCTTGAAAATACTAACTTGACCCAGCTGATCTAACCCTTGAAACTGAAAGAATGAGCTGCTTTATTTTGCCGAAGTATTCACAAACTCCATGTGTCTCTGGGTAGATGGGTGGGTGTCTTCCAATCTGACAGAGAAGAATCCTGCTGCCTTCCAACTTAACCCTTCAGTCTGATGACTCCCATTGTTTTGCAGTAAAACAGATAAAGTATCTGATTAGCTTTCAAAGGAAATACCTCGGTGCTGTGATAAAATAAGAATAAACACTTGTATATATCAGATGTCATTCATACATTGTCGTAGTCCCGTAATAAAAGAACTGCTAATCAGCTCTTTGTAGATTGTTATCCAGGTGTTCCTGATAATGTTGGCTGATGATACGCAAAATCCGACCCTGCAATTTCCCATTTGTATTTGTTGAACACAAATACATTTTGCCCTATTCTCATGGTCTCCCCTCTAAGATTATATTCATCATGAGAAATCTGGCAATTTGTTTCTTGATGAATCTTTAAGTCAATAAAATGTGGAAACATTTGCATTCATGATTTCCCATGGGTTAAATTAGCCTGTTTTGTCAGGTGGAACCTTGAAAATCTTCAGGTATTCAATTTTCCATTACACTTGACAAATAAAAAGACCAAATTTCACATTTGAGACGATTAACCAAGTAACTTTTGACATTTTTGCCTGATTAACCCTCGAAGAAATTACTCAGTTATCAAAATAGTTGCCCATTTAATTTTCAGCTCGTCTTTGTTGTAGCTCTGCTTCTTTCCACGTTGAATGCCTGTGTTGTTGAATATTTAATTCTTGTATGATCATTTACAACAGGTCTTATCTAGAATGGAAGATAAGAGTCACTCCAACAAAGGCTTCTGCTGTGCGTCTCTTTTCTCACACTTGTGTCAAAGTCGTGTTGTTACAGAATACACTTGCCTAACAGCTTGTTGTGCTGCTTGGAGACAGAAAGAAGCAGCCAAGCCATATGTCCTTATCTTCATCATACCCCAAAGAATGTTGCCCTCCTTAACTGTATAATGGTGAACATAAAGTCAATAATACTTTAATTTTAGATTTTCCTCAATATCATAACTTTGGGAGTTGGACACTTAAAGGATTACTTCCAGGTTAAAAACTTAATTTCAATAAATACTTTTTTCTTGGTTTCTAAATGGTTTGATAAGTGATCATCCTGGACTGCAAACCAATGTGATATCAGTTGAGGAGTAAAAAAATCTTTTTATATATATGCAGGATTTGTTTTATAATATGTTACTGGTTAAACTTTTCTTTGAACACCTATGGATGATCAGCTGCTGACCCATTAAAACTCTTGCCTGAGTGTCACTGCGACTGCAGGTGTTTTTGTCTAGAATGACACTTCATATCAGATAGAGAAGGCTTTTTAAAAATCGTTGACATTCCATAGATGTTCATATGTCCTCTTCTGTCCTCTTCATGTATCATTCGTCATTCATAAAAATATGCTTGAGTAATGTGTAAATAAAGAAGTTGTAGACTTGATTTAATGACTCAACAGACATGTGAGATTGTTGAGGAATTGCAGGTGGTAGTTTATTGCAGTAGTAAACATGTGAGAACATTTTATCACATAAGGAAATGAGTCATTACATTTCCTGTGTGAATGTGTATATTTTTATTTAGATGCTAACATATCACTCTTTTAGTTTGCTGTGTTATGCGATAAAAGAAAAAACTTTGTCTAAAAGCATGTCATTCATGTCATTGTTTCAGCTAGAATAAATATTAGGCTGTATCACCTATACAATATCATACCATAAGACTGTTCTCACATTATCATCTGTTTGTCTATTTTCCACACAAATAAATTGTATATACTTTAACATACATTTTTAAATATTTATCCCCTTGCAGGAAGTGCTTTTAAAGTGGTGACAGTGCTGCCAAGTTGTTTATACATAGCCACACCCCCCTTATCTCCTGCAGCAGGTGCATATAGAGCAAGGTGTTGCATATGATTCATTTAGAGCTGCAACAATTACTTTTTAGCTGCAGACAATTGAAGCAATCCATAGTTGCTGTGTAGAATACAATATATTTTTATCCACTGGTGCATAATGTTTGTGTGTGTGTATGCAGAGGAGGTCATATCATTGCATGTGTGCTACCTAATTGAATTAAGAAGGCAAGTAGCATTCAGGATAAAATACTGTTTAAAGGCCTCTCTGGCCAAAGGAACCTTAAAAAGTCTTTTATCTCAAATGCCACTTTCCTTAATTGAGAAAGTAATCGATTTTCAATAAAAGCCTAACAACATAAAGCTTTTTAAGCTAATGATCTTTACAGTAGAATATTTTTTTTTCCCCACAACAAGGAGTGGAGTTTCAAAACTCAGTGTAAGCTCCAACATTGAATGTAAAAGTTAAGGATCTGTTAAAGGTTTGTTTTGGGGTTATTTTGTGCCTTTATTTGACAGTGAAGAGAGGCAGAAAACATGGGGAACATGCAGCAAAGATTTGTCCAACAGGGAATCAGACTATTGTCTCGCTCCAGGACATATATGTTCATGTGGTACATGCCTGTAAACACTTGAGTATGTGGTCGCCCAGATATATTCATTGTTTAATACTGCAGTTAATGAATGCATTTCGCATTGTACCGCAAATATATTCGCAACCTCTGGGAATTGATGCGTCATTGTAAAAATTGGGAACATGTGTGCTCTGATGGAAACAGTATCGTGGTATTATTAGCCCCCCCTCCCCCCCAAGAAGACTTAACAATCTAATGTTATCCAGAAGTTTAGTTCCTGATTACTCATCAGTTATTCTGCAGTGTAATGGTCCTCCACCTCAGTGGAGACGGTGAGGACCTGCCTGTGGCGAGTGTAGACATTTGTCACTAAATGTAACTGACAATTCACTCAGACATGCAGTCATACATGGATTGAATTAGAAGTTACTGAGAAGCGGGTCTAGCCCCGCCCCTTCGGTGTCTGGTGTGTGTAAAATCTTTTCCAGTTTGGCGCAGTGTCGACCGCTTCAGACCCGTTTCCTGTGGCAGCACTTCTACTATTTGCACAGTCTCAGTGTTTGAACTATTAGTAAAATGCAGTGTTTATGCATGTGCTCTGACTGGTTTAGGTAGGTCTATGTAATGTTTTTCTGTGAGCCTTTGAGCCTTCCTGTGGCTATTATATGATCCCTTGAATCCCTGCAGAGGCCAGTTTATAGGATAAAGTGTGTGGCTGCCAAGAAGTCTTGTCCTTCTCCTTAAGCAGGTGAAAGCATGCAGCAGGGTGGTTTGTACCAAAACAACAGATAATTTGATTCTAGATGGTCAATACAGTTGTTCAGGTGGTGGAGCATTGATTGGCCACCTTAGGAAAACTGTTAGTAGTTCTAATCAATTCAGTGTAGAATAAAGCCTGAATCTGAACTAGATAATTGTGTCTATGGGTCAGTGTGTGCTGATGATAGCACAGGATTTGTCAGCTAATGTTAAACTGAGAGTTTTTAGTGTTTTCATAGTGGCACATGCTACATTGTGGGCAGATCGCCATGGTAACTGAAGCTGCACGGCTAACTTGATCTGGAGCAGGCTATATACAGACAAGGGACATCCCGAGCTGATATTTATAATTTATAGCAGTGGTTCAGTCCCACTGACCTGACTCAGACTGTATAAAACCACTGACACACCTTTCTCCTCAAGGGACTGTTCTTGAAGACTCATGTTTTTATTTTTATATTTCACAATAATCTACCTCAGTGATACTTATTGAAGACTAAAGCTTGCTTCTCTTTGATTCTAAACGGCCTGTATGTGTTTTGCTGTGGCAGATGATTTACAATTTTATGAAGATCTGTGGGAATGTTTTACATCCCAGTTTGAATGATGAATCAGTCCTTTGTTAATAGATTTTTTTTTCTTGGTCTTTTGCCCACTGGCCATTAAAGCTGACTTAACAGATAGTAGGTAACATACATTAATGACTGTAGATATCAATATTGAATGAATAGCCTATTTAGCCTTTCATACAGTAGATGGATCGTCTGTAACAAGTTTTGTGACTCAGTGTTTCATCTCAGTATCCAGGGAAGAGTAAATTTGTGTAACATTTAACACGCTAGTGTTATCAGTTTTTAACAAACTGTACATCTGTGCATCCAGTTTCTCCCTAATGATTTCTCTTCTTCTGTGACCCAAATAGGAAAACATCTGTCTCTGCCTCCTCGTTGAGTCTTGCTGTCCGTCAGCAGATATGTTACTAAAGACAAATTGCATCCCGCGTTGTTTCAGTACAGCAGGTTCGCGTCGGTACCACAACCCAAACAATAGCTGTCAAAATATTTTAATTATCCACTTCGACATATGGAGCAATTATTGTAGTGCATGAGTTTCCCCTGAAATCTTTGGCCGTGACCCACTTATCTATAGCATGAAGTTCCTGGATGTTAACGTCGATCTAAATGATTATTAATGCTGAAGCATCAGTGTGTAAGTAGCATGTTACTGTTGTAGCTGCAGAGGTGGAGCTAATTTTATACACAGTTAGACCATGAAACAGCTGTCAGCAGGTGTCCTGACTCCTTGCAAAAAAGAGAACGGTTTTTTTCCTTTTCCACTACAGCACAGAAACTGTTTTAGCAAAAGTTATGGCCAATAAGCTAATGTTGTTTATACCTTTATTTCTGTTCTACTCCACAGAAAGTATCAAACTGTGATCCTAAAACAAAGTTACACACCGAACCCTGTACCTTTTGTGCTGTTACACCCCTACAGTCTTCAGTTTGATGTGTACTGGCTAAATAAGAAGCAATCTGTGACCAGCATGGAAGATTTATAAATAAATAGTAAATAAAAACGGGGAATTCCTAATGAAAGGATTTTGAAAAGGGTTTTATTTACCAAATGGGAAGGGAGAAGAAATCATTCCTCTAGCTCCACCCTGCAAGAGATGGTCTGTTGTAATATTGAGATTAGGTTTATATCTCTGCTTTAAGCTGCCTCCATACTGATTTCATGATCTGTAGGCTGGGCGACGCATTGTTTGCAGGTTGTCTACACATGATAAAGGACTTGAGACTTATTTTTGTTGGGCACAGAGAGAGAGAGACCCTGCAGAATGACAATAAATCACTCTTTTTCTATAACTCATAAACAAGACATGAAATCCAAAAGAAATATAACAAGCTGAAGAAAAGTACATTGTGGATATTTCCTGGTATGATGCAGGTGTCTCAGCTCTTATTTTTCATGGTAGTGAAATAATTCATGTCAGATAATTAGAATATATCATAAACCGAACATTTCCACTGTTGTATTTACTATTTAAACTACATAATTATACCTTAAGTAAGATTTTAAGTGTTTGTATTGATTTCTTGTACAATGGAATTCTTACTTTGCTGCCCATGATAAATGCTAATGTACAACACAATAAGTAGCTTTAAAAATAATAATAGAAATACAAAAATATCAATAGTAATATGATGTAATATCAACTTTATATAAATAATATACTAAGAATTGTTTTTAAAATATTGCATTCAGTAGAGTGGTTAGGTGCAGTGCTGCCTGTTTTCATTCATATTTTCAGTTTTTTTTGTTTTTTTTTTAAGTAACCATGTAGCCAAAAAGATTTGTTTAACAGACTTAATGATATTCTATGAATGAACATGATGCCCTTTGCACCCTTAGACAATTTAATTATGCATATCCAGTAATCCTTTTTAACATTGGTAACAGAGTTGTTTCTTTTCCACTTGTCAAATTCTGCCTTCTTTTTTTTCCAGCTAATCATTTTACCTTTGCTACTGTAACTACTCAATTCCTTTTAAAAGATCCGTACACTGATCTTATCCTTTAATGCTTTCATTTGGATCATGATCCTTTGCCTTTCACTTCAGTGCTCACATAACTGGATTGGAAAAAGCCAGGCTGATGACCAGTGTCACGGGACAGTGTGCCCAGCTTTGCCAGCATTATGTTTTGTGATGATGGCTCCAATATTCTGAAGACAGAGCACAATAGTGAGTCCCCACTCTACTGAACAGTCTGAGCCCTGTTCAGATGTATCCTGTATTCAGATTGCCCTGGATCGTGTCCATATTGATTGCAGCTCAGTTCAATATGCTCCTCACATACTGTACATCAAGAGACCACTTATCAGATTTTCTTCCGTGCTCCATATACAAATAAATACACAAATCAACCCCTATTTCCATAGATGACAGCTGGACCTTAAAGATAAAACAATAAAACAACAGACTTATTCTTTCTATCGATAGACTCATACCAATATACATACCAATATAAATTATTAGAATTGAAAAGAATATTCACCTTCTCAAATGTGAATATTGTTTGCATGTTTTTAGTCTTTCACGATGGTAATATAAATATAAATATCTTGGATTTTGCTCTGTTGGTCAGATAAAACAAGACTTGAAGATAACACCTTGGAATCTGCAACACCAAAATTTACAATTTTTAAACTAGACCATGAATAAACTGGAAAGATAATTATCAGACTAATCTTTGATAAACCGTTGGTTCCAGCCCTAGCAATTACACAAACTTTCTTGTTTATGCTTTGTGTATACAGATCATATTATTGTTGCTTATTATTTCATACATTCAGAGCTGCAGAGATTACTCAGTCAAAAAAACAGTTAAATGGTAACTATTGGAATAATCGTGGTGGGTATATGGGACTACAAAGCATTTCCTGTAGCCGCTGGCTGAACAGGCATAGGCTGGTCAGCGCCTTGTTCCTGACCCCAATACACCCATCACCAGCCTCTGATGTCATGTTGTCAGGTTGCTGTTGTTGTATAGCAGCTCTGTGTTCACACCCATTCACCACTGGTTTAGACAAACCTACAGTCCAAGCATGAGAATCCCCTCTGAATGTTGAGGCCATTAAACAAAGGTTTACCTTCTTAACTGCAGTAGGGATACTAGTCTTTGTGTTTGCTCACAGTACTGTATTTGACATCAGTCAAAGATCGTCATCGAGATCAAACCAAATCTGGGTTTGGTTGACAATGTTCCGCAGGGCAAAACAGGACAAGGGACAGAGGAACTGACTACTCGCTTAGCCCAGTAATCAAATATAATGACATTATTACCATAGAGAACAAAACAAACAGGCTAGTATCTCTATTACTTTAAGAGTAGAAATAAAATGTGCCTATCAGAGGTTTGATCACCACATTGTGCCGAGCACCGAGTACTTCCTCATTGGTAGAGCTCATGTAAACAAGGTGCAGGTGATTTCCTTCAGTTACTTTTGGTTTCACAGAATAATTAAACTGTCGATGGAGCCGTCAGAATGAAAAGCAAGTGGCTGCAAAGGAGAATCCGTGCATGTCCTCCCCCTTCCTCGCTTGCTGCCAACACCCCCGATTTGAAAATTGACGCTTTCTTTTGCTTCCACTGTGTCACGGAGGGAACTTTTGTTTGGCAAGATTCAGTATCCCAAATAGATGAGGTGGGGATAAAGGCTGCCAGGAGGAAGTGGAGCAGAAGCTAATGAGTGTCAGTGCAGTCCAATGTGTTAGCAGCTGATTGGGAGACGCGATGAATAAGTCAAAATTTCTCTGTCTTTCTCCTCCTCTCTTGTCTCGGTCCTTCCCCCCTCCCTCCCCTTCCTGCACTATAGTGCACTATTGTGCTGGAGGAGTATAGAGGAGGGATGATCCTATCTTTTAGCCAGCTCAGTTTGTCTCAGATCAGCTGGCATCGCTAATGCTTTTCCAGACATGCACAGACAATACTGCTGTGTTGTGCTCTGACCTGAGAAGCAAGATTATGTCGCTGAGCTGCTGTCAAAAGAAGCGGGACAACGTTTATAACAGGCATTTCCGATAATAATGATAATACACATTTTCTCTTTACATTACAATGTATGTTGTACTCCTTACTTCAGCAATATATTCTTTAGTAGCTACTGTTTTAGGCAACATTAACAATTTATAGTTATTGCTCTCATTTACGATCTTGTCAAATCGAAGAGATGTGCTAAGAGCTAAAATGAGCATATTGCTGCTATCTGCATATATTATGTCCTCAGGCAGGACCAACTTGGCACAGAGATGTTATTTTAGTAACATCCAAACCACTTTCTGTAGTTAACTGAAATAATCGCTGACAAGCATAACTTAACACGATATGAGAGAACGAGGTTCCTGTGACCTAAATTGGACTCTAATGAACAGACAGCATGATGGAAGAATGTACTTCTTCATCTAATCCCTTTGTTCAGTTCGGATTTTAACGGTTTTCCATCACCTCACATGATTGATTAGATCAGATCAATACGATAATATATCGCAGTACATTATTAATACACTGACTGTATTATCACCTTCTCTCACTTCATGTTCTTGTCACTTCATGGCTGTTTTACATATCAGAAATTACATTCATGCTATGATCTTTGTCATCAGTGTTTGTGCCATTTGCTTTTTGCTTGTGTGCTTACAGTATGTTGTCTTTGTTTTACATTAGATCGGTGCTGTTGGATCTATCACCTGCCATCCACTAGGATCCAGGCGCTTGAGTCCTAAATGACAAGGTATGCAACTCCCTATTTATATGCAGCCTTGATTTTGTGACATTATTTTGTGCTATTAAATGGTCAGTCAGGTTATCTATCATATACATCACCATCTGAATCTATGCCGTTAGTGTGGATTTAGATTTTCTACCTCTCGAAGGATTCCTGTCTCTATGAACAGTTTTGTTCTCACGGAAGTGATGTATTTTTGTCAAACATTGGTCCAATACTGACAAGAAAAAACAGGAGCGCCCCACCCTGTTCTCCTGGAGGCTGTGTGACATGATACACCTGCCAAACTACCTCTGTGTGCAATTGGCATCAAATTTCACCTTTTTAAAAAGTAAGGAAATAGCCGCCCTTTAGATATTGTTCACCTACTTATAAAATATTGCATGACCAATATCACTATTCAGAGGAGCAAACACTGTCCTTACACTTGTGAAGGTTATCCAATATGACAGCTGTAGCATTTGTAGCAGTGAAGCTCAACACATTATGTGTAGCTTATAACATGTTAATTTGGCAGCAGGTCTCTTTTACTTTGAGGTGTTGAAACTTCTGCAGGTTCAAATAATCTGTAGTCTGTGTCGACGGTGCAAAAACACTTCTGCAGGCAGGCAGTCAGGAACTCCGAGGCCGTTGGTTGTGATCTAATAGTGATCACAAATAGGTTCACAAATAGTAGAATGATAAGAACACACTTCCTACAAAGGCCCTTCGGGGTAAAGCTGGGTGGTGTGGCCTAAATCAATATCACAGGATTATTTTGTGGGGTGGGACACAGTTGGGATATTTCAAAGTATTGTCATTTTTATAGCAGGTCAGTCTGAGAGATTTAACTCTGTTATCTCAAAATGTAAAAGCTGCAACAGCAATTACTAGCATCGTAAGCTAACATTCACTAGGTAAACATGCATCTTTCCCCTTGTCTTTGACACTGTAAACTGTGTAACAGCCACAGATGTATAAAGAACCTCTCTGATTTTGTTGAATTTCTGTTGATTTGATCATGTTTTTTGTGCTTTTACCCTGTGTAAGTAGGCTGAAGTTTCTGCATAGAGTTTTATTTCAAAAACTGACCAGACGCTTTGTGCCTTTCCTGTGTCTGAATCCCTGACTGACTTGATCTGCTCCATGCAACTTGATGCGTTTCTAGCTCTATCAAAAATATGCTTGGAGTGTTTCTTGAATGGGGTGGCAATCCGCTGCAGCACATCTGAAGGAAACCAAAGCATTAACTCGAATAGCCTTTCTGTAGTAGAGCGTGCACACGCATCCTGGTTTTATGGTAAACCCCCGAGGCTAAACAATGGCACATATTTAAAATAGTATACTGTTCGATATTGTCAATGCCTCCCAGTCTTACTCAGGTTGCTGATCATTTCATGTCATCTGCACCAAATGACGGTGGAAAAAAGAAGAAATTGTGATCCACCAGAAAGATCCTGCTTACTATGACTGTGTGACTATCAGGGTTATAGTTTTTTATAAAATATGATCCAGGTGTTTACTGCTTTATCCTTAATTTATGGTCACTGTCGCAGTCAAACAGTTAGTCATGCTACCTGTGTTGACACTATGCATTGTTGTGTTTGAATAAATTGATTTATTTTCACAATTTAGCCTGTGTTTTCAAACAAGTGGCTATAGATGACACATTTCTGGACCTGTCGAAGCTCCCCCTAAACCATAAAATCAGTTTTTTGTCCTAACAGATGGTATGGATGCACACGTCTTGTGACATAAGTAGTGAAGAAGACAACACGGCTGGATGACGTGTTCCGCCTGCTTTACTAGACACTGCTTTGTTTTTTTTAGCTTTGCTGTCAGGAACAGGTTTGACTTTTGCTTTGTCTCAAGTGTCTCTGCGTTTCCACATTTACTTGCTTGACTGCTTGTGCTTCTGTTTACATAACTTTCTCACTGCTGCAAGCTTTGCATCGATCTAAACCTAGGGAAACATTTTTTTCACTCCATAGTAGAGATTTACATATTTTCTCTTTTCCTTTTTCATAAATCAAATTACATAGAGCAGTAAACCATTGCTGTACTGCTACATGATGATTATGGGGCTGCAGTATATAAATGCACGACATGACTGTCAATCTAAGAGCCGATGTAGACCACATGTGTCATTACCATATTAGCTGTGGTTTTCAGCTTTAAACAGCTGCGTAGGTGCTGGTCTTCTAATTTCATCTACTATAAATGACCACTGTTTAGAGTAGAGGTCTCATTGGTCATTATAATTCATCTTTTCACCCACACTATAAAATCATGTTCCTTCCATGACATATCTGAATTTACAGAAAGAAAAGTACATGAAACATAGCAGATTTTAAACAGCTGAAACAAGTTTAAAGTATTGCTGCTTTCTGTTGTAAATTTCATCTTGATTAATTTATTTTCAAAGTGTATTTTTTTGTGTGTGTGTGAACCTTGCCTCACACTTGGTTCCCAGCATGTTTGATATAGACAGACATTTCATAATGGGTTCATTATATTAAGATAAGTATGAGCTTCAGTTCTTAAAGAGAAATAATCCTTTATAATAGCTGTAACTTGTGGTGAGCTGTATCTACGTGTTTAATTAACTATTCGAATGTACATGATCTAATAACTTGGTAGAACTGGTGTTATTTCAAGCACAGGGCAGATTTAGCTGTGCTTTTCAATCTTAGGAAATGTTTATAGACTTCACACTTTTCTGGATGGTCAGTTACAGTCATGTGTATGGCTGTGCAAGACTCAGTCTCCTCATGTTTCTCAAACAACCTTTCTGGTGTAGAATGAGATGGGGAACATGGGGCAAGGTGAAAAAAAGTCTCAGTAATCTTTTCCTTTTCATTGTATTCGCCATTGTATTTGTATGATTAAATGTCTTATTTACTGATGCACTGACACTCTTTAAGTGTCTAGCCTCTTGGTTGAAATGCACATTTATCCTCGAATACAGTTCTTTCTAGTTATCTGTAGGTTGGGAATAGATGTTTGAGGTAAAACTGTATCTCTCTATGCAGCTTTTTTTTGTATAATGAAACATTATTTTTGATGAGTAGAATTCATGACTTTAACAAGGCATTGAGTGAATGTTATTCATTTACTTGCTCTCCATTTGGCAAACAAAGAAATGAGGCATTTGTCTGCATGTACACAGGGCTCTGACCTGAATGTGTCTGACCTGGTTGTTGAAACTTGGCAAAGTACATGTGCTCCCTCTGTCCTGCTCACATGGACAACACACAAACAGACAGCTGACTGTATTCCAGATCCTGTATACAGTATTTTCTCTATCAGAGAAACATCATCTTCCAAACATGGATATCACCATGTTTAGTCTAAACAATATCCAATTATTATTCAAGTTATAGAAACTACATTTGAGGTGACCTCTTCACCCAATTATCATGCAATATTTCCCCTCACTACATACTGTGTAGATTATACTTTTTTATTTCACTTTTCATTCTTCCGCATTTTCCACTTATGGCCATCTGTGGGAGTAGCCTAGATCACGAGCAGATAACCCTTCAGGTCGTCTTGAGCCTTGTGAGTTGGAAACAGGACACATAACATTAGTCTCTATCACTCAAACTCGTATTCCTATGAGCATAATCGGTTCACAGCAAACACTAATCATCTGCTTCTCTCACACGTCACGGATCAAAATAAACCGTTCCAGCGAATAATAAGGTAACTGTGTGTATTTGAAATGTCATGTGGCAGTGATCTTGGCGGAGAATGGATGACGTTCTTGACTTGGCGTCGAATACCAAGCGAAACAAACCCCTAACATCCGTTGTGTGCTGCTGTCACATGCAGAGTGACAGTGAAAGGGTATTTCAAGCCAATAGGATAGTGCAGTAAAAAAAAAAAACTCAGTTTAGTACTAAAGGCTCCCTATAAGGTTTTGTAGCACAACGAGAATAAGTCACTCAACAATAATCAATCTGCAAGTATCCTATAATTGGTGATGTATGCATGTATGAGTTGCACAGCACATCATTGCTCCAATTACCTCCAAACATTGCCTCTTCAGGGGTCTGGATGAAGAAAAATAAAAATAAATTACTTTGAACCCAACTTTTGCAAAATCTACATTTCCTTCCACCCCTCTGGTTCACTACCAAGCAGGTGAAACACAGAATTACACATCAGAAGCAGATTTTTGAGAAGAATGAGAGGCCCGCACAAGATAAAACACCTTTTTTAAGCTAAGCACTGATGGACAGTGATGGACTTTTAGACTCATGGATAAGTTTAAAAGGAGGAGGACAATAGAAAATAACTTTAGACTCGTGGTCTGCTTCCCACCTCACAATAATTTAGGGATATTGTGAGAGACTCAGTGGATTTTATACATTTTTGGGGTAGTAAATATTAAACAAAAATGGTGTTTCTTCTCAGTCATTATTAGTAATATTAAAGGAAATTAAAATTCAGACAAAATAGGAAAAGCACTCATGTAAATAAAAATATCCCTAAGTTATTGTGAGCAGTGTAAGACATGAGACAGAAAGTGAAGTGAGCTGTGAGCCAAGCAAAACACTGAGGCTGTGGATCGAGAGAAAAAAAGAGAGCGACAGAGCAGCAGCAAGAACAAAAGCAGTGAATGAGACACATGAAAGCTTTCATGATGGTTTTGTTCTCACACTCAACAGTTGATTCTTATTTCTGTGTAGACAGATTATGTTAACCTGTGGTTTAATTTTGCTGCTCTGCACATCTCCACTGAACCTTATAAGTCAACAACGCGGCCCTACAGATTAGCTGTAGTGTTGTGGCAGGAAGTTATGTGGCGGATTTGAACGACCTTTGCCCAAAATGAGCCAAATACAGAAGCTTGAATGCAGGCGTCAACCAACAGCAATACTTCAAAAGTAAACGTGCAAAATATCACCGAAACAAACGAGAAAATGTCTTCTCTCACAGTCATTGCGGATGTTGGATCAAAACAGCTGGCTGCTGTTTATAAATCATGGTTTACTTAGTTGTACTACAATGCATTAGGAAGACATTCCATTGTTTTTACAGGTTGCAGGGAGGCGTTGTGGGTGACTGCTGTATTCTTAGTGTTCTGGCTATTGTTAGTGCTGGGGTTTCCCTGCATGATTTTTTTTTCAGCTGCTTAGAGTAACATTAATTTTGAATGAATCAGTTAACTATAATGAATGTTACTGTTCTGTAATGTTCCATTTAAAAAACACCCTCATATGCCTATATGTACTATGTAAATAAGCCTAAGACTTGTTGCATGCCTATTCTAGAAATCTACCTCTGTAAGTAACCTGACTGGACTATGAAATACTCTACTCTATAATCCCTGCAGTTACTGCAATGTTGTTAATAAGGGATAATGTCACTGTTCTGATCTTCTCTCTGCAGAAATGAATCCCAGGGGCTCATATTTAACTAGATCTCATATTTAATTAAGAACTTACTGGCAGAGGGGAGATTTTTGTGCACCAAGCTATTTATAACCAGCTCTCTCCTCCTGCCCTGGTTTGGTCTTAATGAGCAAGGAAGTGCTTGCCAACAACCCAGACTTATTCTATTCTCCTGTCATATTCCAGACCCAAATGTATTGATCCGTTTGTCTTCTGACATACAAAGATCCATTATAAATCACCTAAAAATGCTACGAGCGTGTTTTCTATATTCAACCATTTCCTATACCTTCAGGGTAAGAGGGGTGAAAGGGGGAAGTTAATTAGTTAACAAATTGTTTAAAATGAAGTTTGGAGGATGCAACATTTATGCAAACAGTTATGCAAACCATTCTAACAGGTCAGCAGTAGACCTGCTCATCTTGTTTGCAGCTTTATGGTTATCACTAGGAGAGGTGTAAAATAATCTGCTACATAACAAGTCTGATATTTGCTATACCACTCCTCAAAAAGGCATCCTCTCACTATAAATGCTTCCCTGATTTCATGTTAATTCCCAAGAAGGTGATTATTTGATGAGAGATACATTTTACTATGCTGCACTTTTATTGGGATTCTCAGCAACTTGTGGCCTGGGAAGCAGCTTTCCTCTCTCGGACTATTTATAGTTCTAAAGAGTCTCTACTGAATAGTTTTATTTAATTAGACTTTCCTTCTTCTGGAGGCCAGACATTTGAAAGAAATGCTTGACTGAAAACACAAAGGTTTTTTTTTTTTTTTTTTGCAAAGTGAAATCAAGTGTTGACATCAATTTAATGCTGTGGTGAACTTGTCTGACAGGATACCTTTGCAGACCTCATTGCAGACCTCGGCAGAAGAAGTGTTGACGTCTTCGTGTAGCCAGGAAGTGGCTTTCAGAGACACAAGGTAGTTCGTGAAAGGCTGCGGTTGTAGTTCTGATCATGAAACTTGGTGTATAAAATATTGAACCTGCAAATGGAGAATTGGCCGACAAGGACATCTAGAGCAGTGACGCATGTCTCCAGTTCACTTGTGATGCAGGAAAATTGTTTTTCAAACAGTGAATGAATACAGCATATTAATTAAATTCTAGTTTATGAAAAACAATGAGTTATTTCAGAGTTTTGGGTTGTTCCCCTCTTCTCAACATGTTTGATACTCTATTTATCCAAGCTGTATCATGTATCATGATGAGCTATGTTTATGTGATTCACACCTGAATATCACACAGCATATCTATGGTTGTCGATGGCGTGTGATTAATCATGTGTCTCCATCCTGTCTATAATCCGGCAGGCTACTTTTTGATGTGTTAATTCATAATATAACCGGCTGCATGACAACATTTGGTGACTCCTTATGTTGGGCACGCAACAATCAATGAGCAGAGGACCTGTTGTACAACATGTACTATACTTTCTCACAAGAATTACTACGCCAAACAAACAAAAAGTAATCTCTGTATTCAAATAGATGTCTGTGTTGTGATTTCACTGTCTGCTTTTACTTAAGACTATAACTTGTTTTTATAATAGGTTGATCTATTAATAATTTCACATGTTAATAGGAACATTCATAACCATTACAAATTGCTGAGACTTTATTTTATGTTGTGACATGCATCCGTCTTTAAGATGTATAGCAAAGATAAGCAAAGCTTAAAAATATTTTCATACATTTCACTCTTAACTTAATCTATTTTTTTGCTTTTATTAAATGCGAAATATGCTACCACTATCTTGGTTATGTAGTGTGGAGCCTTATGTTGCTCTAAATATTCTCTACATATCAATAAAGTGTGAAATGCAGGACAGACTAGCACCAGCTTGAAGGAAAGATCAGAGGATAAACATGCTGATTAGTCACCTCCATGCCTGGTGGATAGGACACAACCTTTGTGCAGCTTTATTCTTAGTCGTCCTCTGGGGGTATCTATGACATCTCTGTAACCTCAGAGTTGTGAGCGCCTGAACAAATGAAGTGAAAATAAGACTGCAATCATTTGCTTCAGGCCCATCTGTGTGTCTAAAGAAAGAACCTGGGAATTATTCATTAGAGTAATTATGATAGCCATCTCAAAGGGAATTGAAATAAAGACTCTCTGGATGTGGAATCTGTGAAATCCTTGACTTTACACTGTCGGGCAGGCGGAGTGCACTGAGAGTACAAGACAGAATTAGGCTGAATATATCTCATTATAGCTTAAGTTAGTTTCAATTAGGTGTGATGGCTAAATACATACTTTATAATGTGCCCGGGCTTGATTTCACTTGATAATAACATTGTAAGGCAAAGTTGCACAGTCAGAATACGTTTTTTCATAACCTCTTTAACAACCAGCACAATCTTTATACACCATTCAGCAACATTTTTGTTTGTGCATTATTATAAATATTCATTTGTTATATTTCTATACTATAAAAACAATAATTCACTCGTCGTGTGTTTAAAAAAAGAGGTGCAAGATTATATAGTATAGTATAAAACATTTATAAGAAGATGTAACAAGGAACTCATCTTTTAACATTCTTAAATGTCAAGTTTCTTATAAATTCTCATGAATGTCTTTTAATCTAACAATAAGACCTTATATGCTCTTATTAACACATAATTATATTAATAAGCATCTTATCTTCATTCAGGACTTCATGAGGGCCATATTTCATATTCTCTAACAATTATTTTGAGGACCTTCACATAAAGTGAACTTAGAAAGGGTGGGGGTGTGTAGCTGTGCGTCATGGTGTGTGTGGGAGGACTAACTGCAACATGGTGTGTTGAAAGTCAACACTGGGTTATCGTAGGAATATCTGGAGATAGTAGCTCCACTGTTAGCAGATTTATTTTTTCCTCTTTGTGAACAGTGGAAGTATGTCTTTCATACATTTCTTCCAATCTGTACTATACAGTCTGCTTGATGCTTTAATGTCTTTGACGGTACACAAAGCCAATTTTAGTGTATAAAATATTTAAGAAATTCTTCAAATGATATGCAAATTCCAATGTTTTGTCCTTTGTTCTCAAAGAGATGACTAGCAAAGCCGTACATAATCATGTTCTGATATAGAAGAATGTGTGTAGGACACATGGAAATGTGCTAATATATGCAGGTCTCATTGTTGTGATGAGTTCAGTCTTTCATAGCTATGTCTCCCCATAGTAGAAAGTTTGGGAAGAAGAAGCTGTAAAAGCCACTTTGTCCTTGTCAAGTATCAGATTACTTACCCTCATTTCACCACCAATTCAAAGAAAACAATCATGGTTTTGTTTTCTGGAGTCACGCAAAACCACTGAGACCTACGGACGCTGGTGAGAACCAAAACTAGAAGGAGGGTGAAACTGGAACTTCAGGTTCCACTCAGCTGCATACCCCCTGTTACAGATACTGGCAGCAGGGTTGTCTTTCTACCCCTTTTCAGCTGTAATTCCAGCCATCGTTTCCTGTTGCTTTAGTTATTGTATTCATGGATTGCTTCCTATGTTTAGAATCAAGTCTTACTGTTAAGAGCTTGTTGACTGCCTGCAGTGGTAAAATACGTGTGTAAATGTGTCTGGAACTGCTCAGTTTGAGAAAAGCAAGATACTGGAGACATGGCTCTGTGTGTTATTCCGCTGCAAAACACTCGTCCTCTTTCTAACTCAATATCCCACTGCATTATTGAGAAGCAACAGTTCTCCTGTTGTGGCAGCTGGAGTTGAATGTGATGCTGCTTAATAAGACGCTGGAGGATTGCTACAGTCTTTGTTTTACACTGCCAGTTGTTGAGATGATCAAACCTTTCCATTTGATTACACAAGTATGTTGTTTGTCACCTGTAGTTTAGAATCTGTACATTAAAAAATCTAAATAGTAAGGTAACCCAAATTTATTCATAAAGCAGAATTCATGCTTCGAGATGAACGGGGTGAAGTGCATTAAAACAGTCAAAAGAACACTGCTTTAAATCATTGGACAAAAAAACCTTTGAGATCAGATTGGTTAAAAGTCTAGATTTGAAGCTGGCTGAGCAGCTTTCCACCATCAGGAGATTTGGATGTCATCAGTGTAGCTATGATAAGATCTTTAGAGAATTTATGGACTGTAAAGTGTTTTTACATGTAGTTGAAGTTGTAATGTTTGCCTCATTGTAACATAACTCTGATATCTCGGTTAGATATAGAGCAGATCCAGCATATGTTGTGTAAAACCACCCATGTGTCTGTTCATAAGGCACTGTCGTGTATTGGCAAGCACCGAGTGTACATTTGAGAATTTTCCAAATCTCATCAGTCCAAATATAAAACAAATTAGATTTCAGACTTGAACTTTCTCAACCATCTTCTTCTGTTGATGATCTTCAGTTGTATTAAACTCTGCCACCTAAAGATTATGTAACTTGATATTTTGTATTGAACAAGATTATATCAATCCAACGTGGATTCAATCAATCGAGCAATCAATGGTTTGATTTGGAATTTCTTCCTGATTTGTCAGCGACTGACTGTTAACAGGAGTAACGTATATTATTTCACAGTGGATGATTGGTGAGGAAAGCTGCAGTGAGGAGGTGATTTTTTTTCTTTCCTCTTCCTTAACAGACCAACCAAGTGAATCCAACAGGCTCTGAAGGCTGCTTGCGTGCTTTTGTGTTTGTTTGTTTTGTTTTTGTCCCACATTGTTTTGTTGCCATAAGCTCTAATATAAAATGTCAACTGTGGCCCAGAAATCCTGCTGAAAACAGTCTGCTGCAATCTGGATCAGAAGCTCCTTTTAATAAGGCGAGAGCGACCCTGTACTAATCAGGTTCTGCCATATCAACCAGATGAGCACTATTTGCTATAAATAATGAAGCTGCTCGCTACTGTCAGGTGTTGCCTTTGCATTTCCTTTTTACCCATTGCACATGTGCTCAAACTCCAACACAGACATGACACCCGAGTTATTGTTTGGATGTTGTGCTGTTATTCTAATATTAATCAATTTGTAAAGCTTTTTTCATTCAGGTAATGCTTCGTAGATGACTGACAAGCTCATAACAAGACAGAACATGTGTAGAAAAACAATTTTAGACTAATGCAGATGAGGGGGGGGGGGGATAAGAAATGTTATGAAATACATTTAAAAGCAATAGTAAAATTAAAGATTAAAAAGACAAAATAAAGTATATGGCTAAAAAAAACTATTAATACAATACAGTTTAAAACAATCTAGATAAAAAAGAGAAAAGGTGAGGAATAAAGGAAACAATAATACTACATAATAGTTTTATTGCTTGTCTATTATTTCATGTCCTTTACAAAGCTCCACTTACTGGTTTCAAGCCCAGTGACGTAGATAATTCATCTAATGACTGTGTCATCTTGATTCTAGTTTATCCAGTCGAATGTTTTGGGAAAACAACATGCGAGTTTTCAAAACACCAATAAGTCCTAGTGCCACATGGGAAGTGACTGTGACCTTTGGGAACACTCCGAAGTATCAAAACATGAGTTTGATTATAGTCTAATTATCTGTCTCTTTCAGAATTTACTCTGACCATCCTCAGGATTTATTTTCATAGAGGCGTCTGCACTGCTAGTGTGTTTTCATCAGTCGATACCTTTCATAAGCAGTTACGCACAGCTCGGCTGTGAGTTTGCATGTGACCTCGTGGTCGGACAGCCGATTCTGCCCTTGACCGTGGTCTCTATGGCAACAGCAGTGACCCAGGAAGCACTTGAGTTACAGGGGAAAGGGGTTGTGACAGGGAAGTGGGTTTCTGGCTTTGGCTGGAAGAATAAAGTGGGAATCTGTGACTGGCCTGCCCTCTGGACTATTTCATTCACTGCTGCACAGAGGAAGCCACACGGATCATTGCCAGGCTGCAGAGTCACATGTCCACCATTCACACACATTTTGAAATTTCTGAACAAACACTGCCAGTGTTTTTTAAGACTTTTTCCAACAGTGTCACTGCTCTCAGGCCAAGCTCTTGCCGGCATGCTGATTTAGGTAAATGTGATGCTTGGATAAGTCGACTATTAAAGGAAAACATCTGAGACAAGAGCTTAACATGTCTGGAAATGTGTCTATTGCATGAAGTCCTGAACTTTCTTCGTTTAAAAGTCAGTAGTTCTTGACGAGCTGGGTGAGTGTAGTCGGTCATCACTCCAATGACATGTAGGTCAGTGGATAAGCATCTCTATGTTATAGGCAGTATGGTTCTCATTAGTGTAGCGACTGCCTTCCAGATTACTCCTACTCTGAGGGCTTCAGACAGATTCTCCAGTCCATTTCACTTTTCCCTCGTTATATATATTGTAATGAAACTTTGTTATAGGAGGACGTAAAAGTTAAAGAACGAGGGAAATTGTAGGTGCATAAATATTGAACAACATAAAGGAGGTAGAACACCTGAACATCCTCATATAAACATTGTTTATTTGGAAATCGATGGTACCAGATTGACCAAGTACCTGAATCACAGGCTTTTTACTCGTTTTTCAAGCCCAAGAATGTTTTCTCTGTCTCTGTTTCAGCCCTAAACCCATTTGTTTCTTCTAAAGATATAAACATTAAAAACACCTATAAAAATATTTTTAAAAGGAGCAATAATCTATTAAAATCTGATACTGTGGTTTTTATCAGATATTAGTCAAGCAGGAGTGAATTGTGCACTTGTTTGGGACTATTTCCAGTTCAAGTAGGAAATACTTGAACTGGATGTAGGAACTTGTAGGATCAAGTCATAGATTTTGTACAATAAGATCATCTGTGCTGTAGAGAAAGTAAGCATAGATGAACATTGAAATTCAGTCTGATTGATTTGTTTAACCAGCTTTAACATGTCCACAACTTCCCTTCTTTGATTTGCTCTGGTTTCTTTACGTTAACAATTTCACAACAACCCACAACTACCCTTTTCTCTGTTGACACCGCCTCACTCCCTCTTCTTCCAGCCGCCCCCTCCTCCTACTCTGCATATCACTCGTCATCCATATGCTCAGCACTCGTTACTCTGGGTGAACAGAGCCAAGCCCTATGTCATCCCCTCTGGAGATGGACCGGATTACTCCCGAGTTCTTATACATGAGCAGCCTGCTGCTATAGTCAGGCGTGTGAGTGGGAGTCTGACAGCCGCTTGGTTGTGCATACCTCATGAGAGTGGGCGTGTGCACACATGCACCCACTTTTAATGAGTTGGAGATAGAGGAGTCCTTCGAGTCAAGTTAAGAAAGATAGTAAATAAAGGAAATCTCCTCAAAAAACACTAGAAAGGGAACAGAGCCGACGTCCAAAATGGATAGCAAAAAAAGCTAAATAATGTGTAGGAGATAATGTATAGTAAGAATCTGAATATAATCATAGAACAGAGATTTTTCAAAGTTCCTTAAATATCCAATCCAGACATGTTTTAAGATGTGCAAATGTAAACTCTACTTTTAATTGGAATTAGTTTCAATTATCTTGTTAAAATCCTTACTACTACATCTACTACTTCTCCTTCATTTAAAATCCAGAATCTATGAATATGCAGATATGAGCGTAACTCCTGAACAAGAGATTCACTGTTCCTGCTTCACTGCAAAGTTCATGTGTGCTGTCACAAATAAACCCTTGTAGGTCCAGCTCCTTTTCCACTGCAATCAGAAACTTTCAGCAGATGAATGCAAAAACATTCTTCTAATGTTGATCTGCATGTGCATCATTCTGCAAAGTGCAGCACTGAGTAAAAACTCTTTTAGCTTAGCATGGTATTTTTTTGTGTTATGCATAATACCTTGCTAAACTATTAAGGTCATTTTTTGAAGGCCGTATCGTAGGACTGGCACAGACCTTTGTAGCAGCCTCTAACACAAACATGCGCTCCCACCACACACACAAACACTTCACTGACAGTGGAGGTCAAGGCTATCACAATCCTTCAGCCTGGAGAGACAGTCGGGATACGCAGCAAGGGAAGGTCTCAGAGATTATGGGCTATGGCGGCATACAGATTATGAAGAGGGGGAGGAAAGAGTCACATTCTCTACATGCTCCAAAGAACAAAGCCTCTGTTGACCAGAGCACATTCCATAGTGAGTACTGTACTTGGATAAAACATCACACTCCTGCTATAAAAGTTATATATACACATCCCTGTAGCAAGTTCAAGGATGTGTGAGAGTCACAAGAAGCCTCTGACAGCTTCTTGGGCAACACTCAGACATTGTGTTTACCTGGAAATAAACAAAGAAACCAGTTTCTTAGCTATTGAAATGAAGTGCATAGCAGCCATAGAGCAATTAGCCATTACTCCTCCTTTGTCTGGAACCTCTAAAATGTCTTAATGACTAATAGACATAACTGACAAATATGAATATATATATATATATGTGTGTGTATATATGTGTGTGTGTGTGTCCGTCCGTCCGTCCGTCCGTCCGTCCCTCCCTCCCTCCCTGTACCAAGTTTAAAGACGGATTTACAACTCCCCTCCCCAAAGCCCTTCACCACCAGATTGAAACCTGAAAAGATTTTCTGGCTTTTACATGTCTTTCTTTTGCAGTACAGAGTTTCCATTGAAGGAAAAGGATTTCCAAAACGATGCCTGATTCATGGCCTACTTCTTGTTCATCCTCCGTTTCAAACCAGTGAAGCTGCAGCATACACATGATATTGCAAAGCTGCACATTTTTCCCGCTTTCACAAGGGAAACGGCGAAATGAGAAGAATATAAACTCATGCCAGGCCTCTCTGGAGTTTTCTTTCTCCCTACTGAAACCTGAAAATAAGTACTACAATAAATGTTTCTGCCCGTTTTCCTTTTTTAATTCGAGGGTTCCACCTTTCTTTCATAAAATGGTAACTCATTGTCATTGGAATGACAGCTGTCATATGCAAATTTGAGGACACACTGGCTGCACAATAGTTCTGATGAAATGATAGGATTGAGTGTGCATGATGAAACCTGTAGCTGTTTTGAAAGGCTCTTCTCCAAAAGTGTCTCTGCACTGACGAGCTGTAATCAATCTACTGATGGAAAGCAGTATTCTTATAGGTCAACCTGGGTGTTATTAACAAGAAGCCTCCTACAACGTCTTAGGGAAGGATTTGAGAGAGAACATTTTGTGTTCAACTGAAAAGAGACAAAGAAAATTTGTAAATCTCTGTATATAATGAAACAAAGTGAACAGCAGTCACAGAACAATTAGTTACAATTGCTCCTACTTGTTCTTCTCAAGCATGCCAGCATCTGCAGGTCAACAATCTTTAAAAGGTCACATGACTAATAGTCACAATGGAAACAAACATGAGAATAAGCCCCAAGTTGACAAATACTGAAATTTCCCTTTGTAAAGAAGGACCTGAGATTTTCGGGAATTGGTTCACAGTTGGACCAGATCTTTTTTTATGTAATGTGAGCAATATCCAGAATCATTTTGACTCTCTCCTAAATCCATGTGCTATAATAGGTCACTGCTGAAATATCAAAAAGAATACAGAGTCCACTGTAAAAGTATGTTGCATGACTATGGTCCCTGTTATCAGTGGAAAATTGCATCCCATGTAGTTTTTGATTTAATGGAGGCCTTGAGTTACTGTTCTGGTGTTTTTTCACCCGTCTGACACGCAGCAATCCTGTGGAGGGAGATTCAGAAAATGAAAAGTAAGACTGCGGTCACATGGCCATCGATCAGATGTGCAGATCAGATACCAAGATCCATCTGTGTCTGATTGTTTATTTTTACACTAGACTCAAAACATTAGATATATGTTACATAGGAGGGATAACAAATCAGAATCTGGACACTTGGAGCTACTACTAATACTCGTCCTCTTTCTCTCCAGTGCCTGAGGATGTCCAAGCGGAGCTTGTTTGTTCGTCTGGTGCCGTGCCGCTGCTTGCGGGGTGAGGAGGAGACGGTAACATCGCTGGACTACTCCCACTGCAGCCTGGAGACTGTTCCTAAGGAGATCTTTAGCTTTGAGAAGACCCTGCAGGAACTCTACCTCGATGCCAACCAGATCGAGGAGCTGCCTAAAGTAAGGCACACAGTGATGTATAGAAGCTGTTAATTTATACACTCTATACAGCGTCTACAATTTTAAAAACCCTTTAATCACATGTAGGTCACTAAATACTGACTCCCAGCACATCAAACTAGTTCATCCTTTAGGAGAAGCTTTTAATTTAAGGACAAGAGTTTGGTTGATACAGTTGACCTTTTAAGACTATAAGGACATCCAAGCATCTAATATAACACTGTATATACCAGGTCCATCGTACATGTTTTGATTAAAAAAGACCCAGGTGACTATTTGTGAATGTTTATTAATGTTTTGATTAATCTCTTCTCTCTGTCTCCACCAGCAACTGTTTAACTGCCAGTTACTCCATCGGCTGAGCATGCCAGATAATGACTTAACGGTGTTACCAGCGGCGATCGCAAACCTCATCAATCTCAGGGAGCTTGATGTCAGCAAAAACAGTAAGCGAAGCAAAGTCTTTTTCTTTTTCTTGTCAGTCTTCATCTCTCCCTCAGAAATGTCACTTAGGTGTTGTGTTGACTGGCAGATTAAATGAGTCATGTGAAACTGTTGCGCCAGATCATGTTGCTGAAACTTGAAAACTGACCACAGTGAGCAGCAGCCTGTGAAGTTCAAATGTGTAACTGTCCCGGTTGTCCTTGTCCTTTTCTGCCAAGAGGCGTTGCCTAATTGATGCCATGTTTAGACTACCTCAAAGCCGGGTCAGAAATTAACCCCTGCCAAATGCGGGTCGATTTTCTGTTTGGCAAGTAAATCTTGGAAGTGTATCCCCCACACTGCTGGATAGATGTTTGTACCAAAATAGACATGTAATGAAATATCTGACATGATCGACCGTAGGAAATCACTCATGTACGTCTCTATACATTGTGGACGTGTCTCAGCCTTCCTGTGAAATTGTAGGAGTGCTTGAGGCCGTCTGAGGTGAAGAAGCACTAGCCACAGACGGGACATCAGCTACTCGACATCACAGCTCTCCACTGAACTGTCACTGTTAATTAAATGGTTATTATGATCCGACATTAACAAGAAGTGAGCCAGCCTTTAAAACCAAAACCCTTTCAAGGAAAAGAAGGATGACTTATGTAAAAACAAGTTTTGTGAGAAATGTGGATCTGGAGATAAAGGAGTTTTTAAGTGGATGTTGCAGTGTGATGCTGAGGAGTACTGTATGTTGCCAGGAAGCCGAAGACAAAAGCAATGAAATGTACTAAAAAAGAATGTAAATAAAATGCATTGCATTGTGTTGGCCACTGCAAGTAAATTTCTACTTCAAAGATATTCTGAGATAAAATGCAGCAGCACGTTTCATTTCCCACGATGCCACAGAATTGCCTGACGCGTTTCGTTTCCCACATGTGACGCAACAGATCTGTGTGACACAAATCGTCTGATGTTATTGATAAAGGAAGTGGATGTAACTACAAAATAATAGATGGATACCATCTTCATTTCACAGCATAGGAGTGCGTAGGTATGAACAGAAAACTTCTTCACAAGCTCCATAAAGCTGCTTCTCGCATATACTGTGAAAATCTGTACCAAGCACTAAACTCAGAGTCCTGTCAGTGGTTTCATAGAGTGGGTAGTGACAGCGTTTGTCAAAGTTTGTCATTTATCTCTTTGTTTAAACACTGCTGAATATGAAGTAAAGCTTTGTGAAGCCTGAAGTCCTTTAATTTAAGCCTGTTTGATGAAAACTTTCCACTGTCAATGTGGTCGTAGCCTGATACGTAGAACAAGAAACAGCTGCAGACTGAAGTGTCTGTCTGATGGTTAGCAACCAGCTGCTGCAAGAAGAATCAATCAGGTGTTATTTTGAAATTTCAGTATTTTAGTATCATCCTGTTGCATATTTCTGCAAAAGTTTTAGTTTTTTTTGTTTCTCAGAATTATCTATGACGTTATCTTAGTCCTACTTACCAAACGAATGTCAAGCAATAACAGTAAGCTAGAATAAATGATGTAAAACTGAAGGTTACGTTCGTAATGTTCACTGTTTGACCTTTGAAGCTAAGCAGAGCAGAAAATGAGAATGCAGGCTCAGCAAAACCCTTTCACGGATCGAGAAAGGTTAAAAAGGCAGTTCTAATATAAATGAGTGAGTGCAGAGACGGCCTAAATTAAACAAATGTTGAAGGATGTGGTGGTGTTTTCACGAAGCAGAGGTGCATGTGTCGGTGTTGACATTAAAAGCAGCTTATCCTTCTTCACAAAGCACTTTGTGCTAAGTGTTGTGGACACAAAACAAAGTGGCTGGAAATAAACTTTGAGACTCGGTCCCCCTTCGCTGCAGCTCTTCTCACACTGTGGATGATTGGTGAGAACTCGCAGACTGTCACAGAGCCGCCGTTTTTTTCTTCTTCTTCCTTTCCGGCTCTATTATTATGTCATATTTCAGCGCTCTCCTCTGTGGTTGTTTGGAGAGAAAAGGTGCAGAGCCGCTCTTAATGTACTTCTGAGCGCGACTTTCCTACCTGACTCACTTTCTGGCCAGCCAGAGTCCTCCCCATCCACCTGTTCTTAACAATCGCACAACTTTCCCCACCAAACACCAGCAGGACAACTCATGCAATCCCTCATCTTTTTGGAGTGATTCATTTTGTGTCCGCGAGAATTATACATCGGGATAAAACATGCAGTACCACTTCTGATAAATTTTGCTGTTTGAATTCCAGGTATCCAAGAGTTTCCAGAAAACATAAAGAATTGCAAAGTCCTTGCTGTTGTAGAGGCCAGTGTGAATCCCATATCAAAGTGAGTACAAGCACACCTTCATCTCTAATTAATTATACTTTTTTTATTTTCAGTTTTGCAGCAGCAGTATTGGGCTGTGTGAGTGATCAGTGTTTGTTGTGTGTGTCGTCAGGCTCCCAGATGGCTTCACCCAGCTCCTGAGTCTGACACAGCTCTACCTGAACGATGCCTTCCTGGAATTCTTACCAGCCAGCTTCGGCAGGTCAGTTCCTTCTCCTGTTTTAAATCAGGATGACAAGGGAAGCTCAAGTAGAAAGCGTATACTCAGGCTTTACTGCGCCTTGTTTAATGCTGTTTTATGTGTGAAGCTGCATGCAGCAGTCGCTGCTTACACCACATGTAATAGCATAAGATTGATCAGATTTGTGAATCAAATTTTAGGATGAGAGGAGTTGCTCGCATCCATGAAATTGCAATTTTGACATTATTACAACGTTGGCTTCAAACACTAAAAAGTAAACCCTTCCTGCATTAAAGGCCCAAATCAATCTGATGTGAGAGATATTCTGTCACACAATCACCTGCAATAGAGCTCATGTGTTGACAAAATACTGGTGGACATGAGATGACGGTACATTTTGTCAACTCTAGAACATCACTGTTATTTATTACAAGTGTTTGGATAGATAAAATCTATTCTGTGTAAATATAACTAATCCTTTGTTTACAATAAATATTCAGTGTTACCCAGTGTTAATATATGCATCATAGAATGATCCCAAAGCTAAATGTTTTTAGTTTTATTTTTTTTTTTTATCATGGCTATTTTTTATTTTTGGTTGAAAATCTGGTCTGAAAATGCCTGATTACGCAAAATAGATGACACAAGTTGACCACTTGATAGCACCACAGGCCCATTTAATCCTTTCTCCTATGTTTCCTTTCTTCATTGTCATGATCATAGTGCTACTTCAGTAATAAAGAAAAATGCATAAGATTCTTTTTTCCGTTTTTTTGTTTTTTTTGAGTGACATTAACGACTTGGCCGTTCAGCCACACATCACAGCTTGTTACTGGTAGATAAGCCAGAAGAGGAAATCATGACTCACATGCCAAAAAAAAAATACAGTAATATCCCAGTGAGGCAGAATGGAATGCACATCTTAATTATAGGTACTGAAAAATAATTGTTAAAACTAATAAGAGTCAAACTAACAAGGACATAGCTTTTTGTGAATTTTTTTGTTATTTCTATACTGTTATGAAATGTTAGAAATGTTAGTTTTTTTCTGATGTAAAGCTAAGCTGATGGTTATTTTTCAAGAACGTTCTAGGGTGATTAGTGGACAATGTTCCAGGAAGGTTGCTTGAACCTCCATAAATTCAAAGTTATGGAAAGTTATGTTGAATAAAAGGAATTGTAGAACATTTTTAGAGCGTTGAGGGAGGGGTTATCCAAAATTCGACAGCAGGAAACCTTACAGGAACATCACAAAAATGCCCCCCAATGAACGCATTCTGGGAATGTTACGTGGAACTTAAAGATTTGCACAAATGGAAACCTGTAAGAAATGGTCTGTTAATGTTATTTAGTAGCTGGATGAAGTTCATATGTTGGAAAGTGTCTTTTAAACAGTACTTAATGATCATGAAATGGGCTTTCTGCTTCTCTCTTTGCAGATTGACTAAACTCCAGATCTTGGAGCTGAGGGAGAACCAGTTAAAGATGTTGCCAAAGTAAGTGGCTTTTACTTCACATTTCTTCCAAACGTCAAATGGACAAAAATAAGGAGCGGTATCACTGAGTCATGTTCACGAAGCATGCCAAGAAGTCTTACCCTCTTTTCCTTACTCTGTCTGTTTCTCTCTATCTCTGGCTCTGGCTCTCTCTCTCAACTCTTGCAAATGTCTCCGCTGCTGTGTCTTCAATTCTGCCTCTTTTTTTTTTATTGGAGATTCACTCCCCACACCTCTAACTGCAGTATTAAATTCCATGGTGTTACATAAGAACCCCCTTTGCCTGGCTGCTTGCTGTGACAGGTTTTATAATCCTCTTCCGAGACAGTGGTGAGGGTTATTTCACCGTTTGAGAAGGTTCCAATCAGTGCTGCAAAGGGGACTTAACGTCCCAAGAATATTTGCGAAAGCTCCAGGTGATTGTGGTGGAAGTTACTTTCTCTTTCTGTCCTCCTTCATGCTTCACTTGCTGTATCACTCCATTTTATGTCCCAACCCATTTCTCAGCAAAACTGCAATTCCCCATTTGCCTTTTCCTTTTTTTTCCCTGCTTCCTCCCTCCGGCCGAGTTTTCTTTTGTTATCTCACTTTTCTTTTTTTCTTATTTTTCCACTGACTGAGTGAGTGACGGGCCAGCCGGTGCATAAAGTTCTGTGCAGTGCTGCAGCTCAGAGCGGATCTTCTCCTCTCGCTGTGTTTATGTGACAGAGGCCAGACCTGTTAAAGGCTGGAGCCCTGACAAAGAAAAGGGACTAATGACCGGGAATGTTGCCAGAGCAACACACAAGCATCTCAGAGATGTAAACAAATGTGTGCACGGACAAAAGGAGCACGAAGTCTTTTCAGGGCTTACACACAGAAAGCAGAGCCTCTCTTTCCTCTGCACAAAGACGTGAAGCGAGCATATGCATGAACCAAATATTTCTCTGTACTTTAAAGAAAGCTTCTCTGCGCCTCACAACTTGGGGTCATAAACCATTTTTCACTTTCTACATGAGCCAGCAAACCTCATTCTTACCCGTTTCAGCTCACATGGGGCTCTCTGGTGTTCTTGCCAACGTCTGGGTAAGAATGTGACAAAGCTGGCTACTGCTCAAGCACATAGGCATGATTTATGTTTTCCACAATTCTCCAAAAAACGTACAAAATCAGGCATAAATCATTTATAATTTGTGCCGTATGCTTTGCATTCTCTTATTTTATGAGGAGCGCCTCAAAACTAAACAGAATCTACTGGGGTTGTGTTGGTGGGCCCCTGCTTTTTATTCCCTGCTGAATCTCACTCGTCCTGTGAGAGGATCATCATATCGGTTCCCAAACAGAACAGACTCCAGTCATGGTCTCTTGCTTTCATTTAGCATTTGGAATTATTTTTGTTGGACTTGTGACTCACCCCCAGGATTTCTTTTTATTTCTTTATAAACAATTATTTGTAGTCTTTATCTTACAAGCTAAACATAGATGTTGGTATCACATTCTTTAACATGCCAGAATTATACAAGTTAAACACTAGATCCTGTATTTTATGAGCTCCGAGAGATATTATTGAGTCACTGAAACTGCAGAAGAACAAAATGACCTTATTGCTTCTCAGAATGTGAAACAAGCCTTAACAGGGATAATTTAACTTTCAGTTCCTGTTACTGGCGATCAGTTAAATATAGTAATAGAGCCTGTGAGTATATGAACAGTGCTGTTTTTGATCTACTTATTTACGGTGGAGCACAGAATATGAGACTGTGACCTGAATGTGGAGAGAAAGTTCTGGAGCAAGGCTTAAGGCGAGCATACGTCACATTTTCCATTATTTAAAGCATATTTCTGTCACGCCTGAGCCCTGAAAAGGTATTTATCTCCTCATGAAATGGTTCAGTGAAAGGAGCAAAGACCGCATGTAGACTGTCCAAAACATAACATGAAAATTGAAAGTTTCTCTTAGATGGCTGTTTGAAGCATATTGCTTGTAATCCTTGCTGTTTACTTTTGCCTAATGCTCAGCTTTTTTGATCAATTCTCAATTCTCATATAAACATGTAAAATGGGATTCTGATGTGTGATTGAATAATATTTGAGTAGTTTATTTCCCTCTCTATCTGTCCTTTGTGTCTACAGGAGCATGCAGAAGCTCACACAGTTGGAAAGGTTGGATCTGGGAAGTAATGAGTTCACTGAAGTGGTGAGTATCTGTCAGTCTTCTCTGCCAACGCCGAGGGCTTTCTACCGCTGGTGGTGACCTCACATCCTCCCCTCCTTCACCCGTTCCCTTCCCCTCTCCTTCATTTTTTTAAAATGCTGTTTTTAAGGCACCCACAGTAAGTGCTCATTTTTTCACTGGTAGGCAGCTTTTATTAATACGTAATAATCCCAGTGGAATAAATAAATTAACTTCTGGTTAATTTTTTATCTTGTTTATGAGTTAAGCCCTTCATCCTGTCCCTGCACCGCAGGCTCAAACACACTCAAAAGCACTCATACACACACCTCTCTATCACTTAACCTCCTTTCTCCTCTCTACATCTGTAGCCTGAGGTGTTGGAGCAGCTGACTGGAATCAAGGAGCTGTGGATGGACGGGAACAGACTGACGTTTTTACCTGGGGTATAATTCACAGACATTCTCACACACACACTCACTGGCTGCTGTGCCCCGAAACATCATCGTGAGATTATTTCCTTTGATTTTCTAATGGCGAGTCATCTCAAATCTTCATCAAAACTACCCAGAGTCAGTTTGCATCAGACTGAGCTGTCTGAAAAGCAGCAGAGACTGAGCTGCAGTTTATTCCTGGATGAACACAAGACAGAAATCACAGAAACAATGCAAACTTTGGGGTTTTTGCAGAAGTCCTTATAATAATTACCAAAAAAACATTCTGTAGCTGTGAAGTAATTATTTTCCCTTAACATAATTAATTTATAATGATGTTTTGATAGTCAAAATGTGTTACATGAGATTCATTTTTCATCTGAATGACCAGCTTGTTTATAACTGGGTCATAATTAAAGCATTAGTTCTGCTGCCAGCATTTCAGCAGCATCAGCTGTAATCACAGTCTGGCCTTTCATAAGCTCCTATGTCTGTCAAGCACACAAATCAACACTAAATACAGCAACTGGTTTCCGTCATATAACATATTTGGCAATTTTAAAGTGTAATATTCTGACAGAGTTAATAATAATATCATGCCTGGGCTTCTGAGAGTGTGTGTTTCATATGCATCATTATACATTTTTGTTGATTACGCTACTTAACGAATACCCGCCGCTACTCGCTGCTCAGGATGTTTTGGGGATTGTTTTAATCCACCCAACACCACTGCTAAATCCTTGTCATAAATTATGAATGCCTCCGTGAAAGAACATTTATCTTATCCAAGAGTTTTTTTTTCCTGTAGTCCATGTGAACATTTTGTAAATTGCTCGTTTTGACCTAATGAATTTTCATGAGGAGCATGTGTGATGATCTTGCCACCACAATGACCACATAAGGAGATATGGTCCATTTGTGAGCATGTTTCATTTACAAAATGTCCCCAAAGACTTAAAAACAAAAACTTCCTATTGTGGCCAATTGTGTGTGCACTTTTTTTAGGTGTTAACAAACACCAACTCGATTGCCTTCCTCATAAAATATTTCCTTTTTTTTTAGTTTTTTATTAAAAGCAGTGTTCATAACCATAGTCAGTCAGGTGCTAATATAGCATAGTGGTACTAGAGGGGGGAAAAAGCAATATCGGTGAAAATCCGGTGTGATTTATGTGTCCTTTTACCTGCTCAGATGCTCGGAATGCTGAAACAGCTGGTTTACCTGGATGTGTCCAAGAACAACCTGGAGATGGTAGACGAGCAGATCTGCGGCTGTGAGAGTCTCCAAGACCTCCTGCTTTCTAACAATGCCCTCACACAGTTACCTGGATCCATTGGTGAGGATTAAAAAAAATGCTCTTAATGAATCACCTTCACTCTCTTTTAGCTGTTGCCAATATATAGTTTCATGCCTGGGTTGATTTTATTGTTTTTGTAGTTATGTAATTCCCATAACTGACTGTTTTTCCTGCATAGTTGGAAAACATTTTCACAACATGAATAAATGACACTTTGATGAACCATCTACAGAAGAGGATAACAATATCTACAGTGCAGTAGTGCCACCAGAGAGTTCACTAGTTTTATCCAAAGAATTCTCAGAATATGTATACTTAATATATATATATTAAGTATAAACAATATATTCCAAGTATAAACAGGATATAAACTTGTGGAAATACAATTATACTTTCCTGTTTGTTTCTAATTTTAATCTATTTCTTCTTCTTCTTTTGCCTTCATGGATAAATTTCAGTAGAGTGAGAAAATGCAACTATGTGTTTTCTTTACATATTCAATCATTATATTATAAATTTAGATTTTTCCTCAGTTATATCATACAATCAGATGAGGCCAGGTGCACAGAAGAAGTCAGGATCAATTACGACTAAACAAGATAAAGTATTGGTGACAGTAATTAATTAATCTCATTAACTGCTGTAATGAATATTCCTCTTTGTAGTCCAACATCGACAATCAATAATCAGCCTGAGCTGTTAAATGCACCTTTGTAATCCTCTCACTCTCTCTCATTCTCTCTTTCTTCTGCTTATATAGGCTCACTGAAGAAACTGACTGCATTGAAAGTCGATGAGAACCAGCTTATGTACTTGCCGGACTCCGTTGGAGGGTGAGAAGCGTTGCAGCGATTCGCTTTAATATCAGCAGAATAAACCCAGAGATCAGATGGATTATTGTGCCGTTTTCATCCATTATGCCAGCCGCTGATCGCATAAAACGTCTGTCCAGATAAACCAGATATATTCCCATTAAACATAATGCGCTCTGATACTTTATTTGTTTTGGTCTAATGCTGATGATATTGAGTAACTGATGATAGCCACGATTATGGAGTCTGGATGGCAATAATGGAATGAAGAGTTGATTTAGGAGTCAGACAGCGGAGTCACTGGCTTGATGACTCTCAAATACAATACCGTCAGATTAAATCAGCCGTAGCTTTTCTCAGACTAATATTGTATAAAACAGGTAAACCCCTCAGTCGGCAGCTGCTGAGGCTTTACTGAGTGAGTCAGGTCCATATGCTGACCCTTAGTCTACTCTGAATCATCAGCATTAGGCTTCAGTTGATTCCACTAGTGTTTTGTTCTATTTATTGATCCACTTCCACATCCATGAGACAGATGTACATTTGCTGACCATTACTAGTACAGCTGTAGAGTTTAGTTCTTGTTCACTGTTTCCCGACAGCACCAATTATCCCAAATATGAGAATGCGTCTTATATTATCACAGATTATTTGACAAAGCCTATGGTTTAGTTTAATCCCAAGCAAGGGTTTTAGCTTCAGCAAGCTGTTTTTTTTTTCTTCCTTTTTTTTTTCATTCATACATAGCTGATTTTTATTCAGCGCACTGCCGATGCACTGCGTTGTTTGTATTCTGCGGGGAAGGGACGGGTCAAATCCTGTGTTTTCAGTTCAATTTGATGCTATAACACAGTAGGTCAGGCTCATTTTGCATTCATCTGAATCCCCAGCGGGCATTTGCATTTTTCATTCAGCAAAAAGCCCCAGCTGCACCGCACTTCTGCGTCAACACGGGTTCAGTTTGAAATGTTTCTGTTTTTAAATTGTCCCATGGAAACTGAAGATGCACCGTCACTGTTGAATGATGAGTTGTTTCACAGTTACTGTAAAGTATCCTGTAGAGAGATGATTAATCTAAAGAGCTTCTGCATTGTTTAGATGTTTCCTTGCTGTGCATTTGAAGGCTGCTATGGTTGTGTTTAATATTTTTTCTGTGCTACTAACAGCTTAGTGAAAATACACTGAGGGGAACTATTACATTGAATTATTGCCCATTTCAGAGCAATCAAGAAGAATCATTTCACAGCCTGGAGCTGCCCCTGCCTCTTGTAATGCCACTTGGCTTGACATCATTTTACCATGATGGGATACTAAATCTTCAATATAGATGATTAAAGTCCCCTTATCTTCATCCACCCATTTCTCTCTGTCTCAGGCTGACCTCTCTGGATGAGCTGGACTGTAGTTTCAATGAGATTGAAGCCTTGCCCTCCTCCATCGGCCAGTGTGTCAACACCCGCACCTTCGCTGCAGATCACAACTTCCTTACTCAGCTTCCCCCTGAGGTGAGAATGCACATTAGTGTCTGTGAAGGTGTGTCAGTCTACTCATCTGGAAGAGCTCGGCTCAGAGTTCCTGCTGTTTTTCTCCTCGCAGATGGGCAACTGGAAGAATGCGACTGTGCTGTTTCTACATTCCAACAAGCTGGAGTCTTTGCCTGAGGAGATGGGCGACATGCAAAAGCTCAAGGTCATAAATCTGAGCAACAACAAGTGAGTCTGGACTGACATTGTTCCTGTATGAAGGTCAAGTGTAAGGATAAAGTCACTTTTCTGTCAAGCTGCAGTAGGTAACAACCCTAACGCAGTAAATTAGTTGGAATTAGACATTCCAAAAGCACCTGATTATTTCCCTCTGCTGACAGCACTCCACTCAAGACTTGTTCCTGTGTGGCTGGTTGCTCCTTAACCCAGATTGGTCGTTTGATTTAGACCTACTCCAGAATTTTTTTTTAAACTAAATACAAAGGTGCAGGTCCTCATAGACACATTAAAAAGTAAATGTGTAACCCTTTGATGTAATATCATTAGTGACAAGCAATAGTTTATTTCAACCAAAATTCAAATGAAACATTATTACCATTATATTAGAACTAGCTTTTTGAAAATAACTCCTGCAACAGTGTATTTGTTGGATTGTGTTAGTCGATGAAAAAAAAGAAAACCAAAAGAATCCCTGACGTCATTTTAACACGACAATCAGAAACACAACCTGATGATTATTTTTTATTATCTTAGTTATGGTCAGAACGAAAATGTGTCGGTTTGGAAGCTAAAGTTTTAACCGGCGGGTTTCCATTCCTAGTGTCAGCTTTGTGCCAGTAGCATTTTTTGTTGTTTTTGTTTTCCGAGTAAAAATCACATTTGATTGTACGTCTTGGTAGAAAAAAGATAAGAGTTGCTGTTTTTGTTTTTGTACCATTACAGGTTGAAGAATCTTCCCTACAGTTTCACTAAACTGAACCAGATGACTGCGATGTGGCTGTCTGAAAATCAGGTAATACTTAATTGTTTGTCCCTTTTTTTTTTGAGGAAATGGGCTTAAAAAATGTCTGTCTGCAACTTGTGAGAATGTGGAGATTCAAAGTCTCTTTTGGACTGTTGATCAACAAAGACATTTAATGATGCCACTATGAATTAATAAATTATAGATCAAGTGATTAATTCTGAAAATATTTGGCATATTAATTGCAAATGAAAATAAATGTTTGTTGCAGTTGTCTTTTGGAGAATATAATTGACAAAAGTTGTTCTTGTGTTGAGAGCTGTCCAACAGTAATGGGTTCTATAGAGACTGAAATAGCAGCCGGATACATGACTCCCTACAACACTGAGCTGTAAATTAATCAAGCTGTGCCAAGTAGCTCACAGGAAAACTCACTGACAGGATATTTGATCTAAATGTGCCAAATGTCAGTGCAGGTCAGGCTTAGTGGTACTTTACATCTTCTTTAGGTGTAGAAGGATCCTGGTGTCACTCAGAAAACATAATCCTAATGTTTGTACACATTTAAGGACCTAAACTAGGCGAGCCTGACTTTCTGGAGCATAAAGCCAGTGTCTGGGATAAAACAGCAGATAGTTGAAAGTAAAGTGGATGTAGAGAGATCAAGGTTACCAGACAGGTTATGGTACTTTGCTAATGTTATCCCTCAACCAAACACAAGATAAGGCTATCAAAGGTGGAAATGTTTTGTGTGGTCATGTGTCAGGAAGTGACCCAGAGTCACACTTTGTCACAGCAGCTTCAAGCTGGGAAAGGAATTCTTGGACTACTCATATCAAATCTAGCAGAAACATTTAAGTGTGCAAAAGTAAAGAAAGGTTGATTCAGTTTGTTTGCATTTCAAGGTTACAAATATTTCTAAATTACGATCTGTTGACTCACACTAAACTATTGTAAGTCATGGTTCAAATGCTCGGCTCGGCTTGGCTTCTGTGCTGCTACTGTAGACTATCCCTTTAAGCCCTCTCCACGTACAGATGATGCCGCCCGGTTCACTTGCTGCTACACAGCGAGGCACAGGGAACACCAGGACAAAGCACTTGTTGATTACAGATAGCACACTCAAGCCTACTTTTTGTCTCCCACAGTCAAAGCCCCTGATTCCTCTCCAGAAAGAGGAGGATCCAGAGACACACAAAACTGTGCTGACCAACTACATGTTCCCCCAGCAAACCAGGACTGAGGACTGTGAGTACTGCCCATTTCCACAAGACACAATTTTGCTTTTATATTGTGTCTTTATCAGTCTGGCCGACCCTCAAACTAATTTTTGAGAATTTGATATTATGAAAAATGGAAAGAGCCTGGCATAAAAAATATGAAACATTAGGAAGGTTTTCGTTTTTTTTAAATGGAGGTATATATATTGTTATCCCACTTTGAGAATAAAGTTAAAATGTCATGAGTAAAGTTGTCCCCTGTATATGTAATATTATATCCTTGGAGAGTGAATGAGCCCTGCCAGCTGTCTGAGTTCAGGATCAATCAACTTTATCGATTGTCTTTTTGTCTCTTGCAATACAATATATCCTTACGCAGGTACCAGGTACAGTACAGCTACTTGGCTTTGCACGAATGAGGCCACCTCTTCCAAGTTATTTGCACTGGATAAGAACACCTGACTGAATTAGACGCTAGACAATGATTCCTCAAAACATTTTCAATAACAAACTTGCTTCTAACAACTGAGAGATAATTTAGTATATGTGGGTTCTTCTTCGAAACAGATTTGTTAGCAAAATCTTTTCAAAGTCCTGATACTATTCTGTGTTTTATACACTAAGAGAAAGAATTTATTGTCAACCATTTTCAAACTAAAAAGAATGTAGACGATGAAGCAGTTTTTTTGGCATGTATTTATAAAGCTGATGTCAGGTCAGTTAAATCTATTTTGATGCCACATTTCCAGTTTCTATCTTTATCTCTACTGAATGTTTGTCTAATAGGTGACCTGCAGGGATCCCTGAATGCATTTTTTATAAAGGACCTTGTTACCCGAGACCAGGGCTGAAGAAACACTAGTCTTCATCTCTTGTTAAGCATCTGTTAGTTTGGTTTCTTATTACAACAGACAGCTTGCAGTGACCCTAGTGCATCTTAGCTTTAGAGTAATTAGTGGTTCAAGCTCTACGTACTTGAGCTATTGATGTGGTAATGAGGTAGTCAGCTGCTTGATTTTTTTTTTTTTTTTTTTTTTTTTTTTTAAACGACCATGTCAGGACCACAAGCCCATACCGATCGCCGTGTGTAGGCTCTGTTTTATAACATTTTCCATAGATGCTTACTGGGATTTTATTTCCAAAAGGGCTTCATCTGCTTCCTCATGTTTTCCCAGGAAGCTGGAATAAGTTCATGACCTGACAGTGATGATCATGTTTTACAACCTGTTGTACACACTATGTGACTCATACTATATGTGATGTTGAATATAGCTGCTCTGAGTTCAGTTACAGTCACAGATGTATACATTACGTATTTGGGAAGCTTGAGAATATTATTAAAAATCGTTGAGATATGTATAAAAACAGGAGCTTGACTAATACAACAGAGTTTTACAATTACTAATGAAAGATGCTAGGTTTGAAGAAGGAAGCATTATTACAACCATCACAGTCATGATGTCACTTTCACACTAATTATGGGTTTGCTTCTCCTTTACAAAAGAAAGGAAGGAGTCAGGAGTGTTGAAAGAGTTGAGGTGAAGGCTGAGTTGTTGTCTCAGCAGAGATGGTAAATTGCCAAGTGACCTTTAACATTTTCTAATAAAGAAGAGTTAAAGATTGAGATTGGATAAATTGTAAAAGGCAAACATTTTTCCTGTAATGTTGAGCAGTGAACTTTTATACTTTAGCTGGATTTTTTGACAGTCCTTTTAAATATATTTTGATATTAAATTTAAGCACAGGGCCAAGCCTTCCAAAATCCTGTTCTGCAGTTCCTGGTATCAGTGATTCATTGTTGCAGGCTTGTGTTGGAGTTTAATGGGTTGACTCTTGAATTTCAAGTTTCTCCACAGCTCTCATCAATTCATCGGCTAGCCTTATGTTGTCATTTCACCACCTTGTGGTCAAAGTTAGACCTGCGTGAATTTAACACACAGCATGCGATTTACAAATCCATTCATTAAGAAATTAACAAATTATCCCTCCTCCCTGCCTTTTTTTCCTGCTTTTTGTTTCAGACATTCCCAACTCTGATTCTGAGAGTTTCAACCCGGCTCTCTGGGAGGAACAACGCAAGCACCGAGCTCAGGTGGCGTTTGAGTGTGACGAGGACAAGGATGAAAGAGAAACACCCCCGAGGGTTGGTATCACACATTTGCCACTATTCACATAATTGGGAAATGAAACAAAATGACTGGAGAGACATGATGTACCAGAAGGGTGTTTTTTGTGTGTTTATAACAACTATAATGTAAAATGTCCCTCATGTCCTCTTCTACAGCATTTAAATTAAAACGTCATTATGAAGGATACATGGGGAATGTTTAGTCACCTTGTTTATTAATAGGATCCCACCTGAATAAAATAATATGAAAAACACTAACAAATATTTAGAAAATGAGGAAGAATAAGCCAAAATAAAATAGATGGTAATCTAAAAGTGAGTCAACCACCAATAATTCGAGAGCAGCTGCAACCAAAGAAATTAGACCAAAAATAGTTCTTAAGAAGTAAAAAGTAAAATACTCAGATCAAGAAAAACATAGATCAAAAACCCTAAAGAAGTGAATGTAAGCGTCAGTGAGACCTTAGTTTCTTTTTAAAACCTACTAAACATTGATAGACTGTATATTGCTTAGGAGACCATCCCATAGACCTGTATTTTCCAAATATCTTGATCTGGGTAGAGCCTCCTGCCCACTACTGGGCCCTCTACCTTGTTTCTTTACAGAAATGTCTTAAATCCTCCATCTGTGAAATGTGTCTGTATGATATTGAAACCACCTCATTATCCATTTACGTGACTCATCTTTCACTTCTTATTGCCCATTAACCCATTAAATTATTTTATTTGCATATTTGTTCTCTTCCAGGAGGGGAACCTGAAGCGCTACCCGACACCGTACCCAGACGAGCTGAAGAACATGGTGAAAACAGCCCAGTCGGTGGCTCACAGGCTGAAGGAGGACGAGTCGAGCGACGAGTCTGGGAAAGAGGCGAAACCGATCGAGCGGAATCATATTGGAGTGCAGGATGTGGGCGTTAAGGTCAGCTTCAGCTAAAACACTACTTGGAAAGAAATCCACAATTTCATTTCTTGGAAAGAAATTTAATTTCTTGTCTACTTCTGTTTACACGGCTTTTGAAATCTCTAAACAAACTATTCTACTGCAAGGAAAGGAACTTTTTTTAAACAACCAACCACCTGGGCTGTTTTTGAGCAGGTGATAGAGGCCCCTTGTCCCAATGGCATGATGTCAGATGTGGAGCCCCAAGTGTCATGTGCCCAAAACTCTGCGTCAGAATCAAAAGACACTTCAGAGTCTTACAGCTCTCAAAGAGCCCCGCTCAAATCTTCAGAGGCCTCAATGATGAACCACGAGGACACACTGGAGGTACTTAAGTACCAGATTTCTCCTAATTTCACAAACGCGAAATTAAGCGAATATATTATGAAGCTTCAGTATTAAGAAAGAAAGCTGATTTGTCTTTTCCAGGATTCCGAGGAGCTGTCGGATGAAGAAGAGATGAAAATGGCAGAGATGAGACCGCCTCTTATCGAGATCTCCATCAACCAGCCTAAAGTAGTGACTTTAAGTAAGGACAAAAAAGGTAATACAAGGGGAAAAAAATCATGTTGCATCATTAAAATGTAATTTAAATATTTGTCTTTACTGGATTAAAATGTCTAAAGATTACGAGAATAATTTTAGAAAAATTCAAATAAAAATGCTTTGTGGAGTTGCATCATTATCCCAAATGCTTCCAGCAATATTTAAACCAATATTTAAACCTATGTTAATATAAATAAGGGACGTTACATGGTGTCCTCTCTCAATATCATGTGTGCCTGTGTCAGTTTTGTAATTGTTTGATGTTATCAATTGACTTCTCACAGAATCACTGATTTTGCACTTACTGAAGTAATTTCAAGTTCAAAATCAGTGATTCTCTGACACTGGTTTTATCGGTTTTAGTCACGCCGTTTATTTTTGAGAGAGACCTTGAAGGGCAATTCTGCTCCCTGTGGGGAAAAAAAAACCTCTTGAACAATGAACAGTAGAGGAATAACCAGGAGAAGTCCCATGATTCCACACTGCTTCATGAAGTCCCCTCAACGCCATCTTTTCTTCCAGCAGCATAAAATGACATATTGTGCATCAAAGTTAAAAATTAAAGCGTACATACACCAAAAATGTTATTTCTGATTTAACAGATGATGGGAAAGATGCAGACTCTTTGCTCGATGACACAGTGGCCAACAGCAATCAGAACAACAGTAACTGTTCATCGCCATCACGCATGTCTGACTCAGTGTCTCTGACCACTGACAGCAGTCAGGACAATTCTCTGTGCACCCCGGAGAGAGAGGCAAAGATGCCCTTCTTGCCAAAAAGCCAGTAAGTATCACCACATGTTCACTAGAAGTATAAGAAAATAGTTAATTTGCAAAAACAAATAATACGAATAAATAGATTTTTTGGAAATGTCTAAAAAAGGAGTTATCTGCTTTTGTAAATGAACTCTTCATGTCTTTCTGTTATTACAGAATCTGATCTTCCTCCTCTCTTTTTGTGTTTTGTGTTGCAGGCAAGAGGACGAGAACATGAACCAGTCTAAAGACACGACCCCCCTCCTGCACAACGGTAACGGTTCTGAAACATCCCTACAGGCCCTTTTGAGAACCCAGCAGAGTCCGCCGGAGAAACTGGGCGACTACGACTTGTCTATGGAAGCCAGGCTGGCTTTCATCGAGAAGGGAATCAACAACGGCATGGGCGACGCCTACACCAAGTGGGACCAGATCAACATGAACGTGTCCAAGCCACCGACTGACAACATGGTTCAGCTGGAGGAGTTTGACAAAACCAAGAATGGTTCAGTAGCCCGGGACGATTTAGACGGGAAGCAGGCTCTTGGCAACGACAACACGGATCATTTACAGAATGGAAACCAGCAGGTCATCGACTACTCCCACCGGTTGGCTTTTGTTCCACAGACCATTGACGCGGAGACGTCTGGCGTGCATGTGGCCTCGACAGGCGTGACAGCCAGCAGCGACATGTCTCTGTCTCGCAGCACAGAGGAGCTGTCTCCAGAGAAAAGGTGCCATCCCCCGCAGGTGATAAAGTCTCAAAGCATCAGCAACATGGAGACCGGGGGCATGAGGCTGTACTCGTTTGACACCGACGGCGACTCCTACGATGTGGCGGGCGTCAGGATGGCGGGAGCCGGGCCAGGAGCTCAGGGCCAGAGCATCATCAGGAGCAAGTCCGCCTCGTTACTTAATGACCAGACCCTGCAGATCTACCCGAGCTCCTCCGCGTCTTCCTCGGACCTGCTGTCATCATCCGTGCCTCCCGCCAGCACCAGCAGATACCCCATCTCCTCCAGCATGGCCATGGGCCTCCCCCCCCCTCAGTACAACGTACAGTACACAAGCAGTGCCATGCCCAAAGATGCGCTCTGGGCCCAGAGGACGCCCGTGCCTCCAGATCACCAAGGCTACCTCCCCCCTCCCCCACACTCACTAGCCAACACCAACTTCTCCAACCGCAACCAGGCACCTCCCTATCCCCAGCAGAGAGGGCCTCCGATGGGTCCCAAATCCTCAGGGGACATGTGGGCTAAAGAGAGGTTCCACGCTCCTGGTGGCCAGCCACGGAGCAACACTCTGCAGCGGCAGAGCAGCACCGCCTCCATGGGCGACCCAAGGCGCATGCAGCTGCCCGAGGGGGAGTACATGACGTACAGGGACATACACACCCTCGCCAGGGGCCCGCTGGCGATGAGCCAGGCCATGCAGCGGCCCCTCTCAGCCCGCACTTACAGCATCGACGTACCCGGGGCGTCCAGGCCACAGAGCGCCAGGCCACAGCCCCACGAGCTCCCGGAGAGGACCATGTCCGTCAGCGACTTCAACTACCAGCACAGCAGTCCCAGCAAGAGGCCCAACACCCGGGTCAAGTCTGAGCACTCGCTGCTGGACGGGCCAGGGCAAATGGGAGGAGGAGTGGGAGGACGGGTGCCGCCCGACTGGAGAGACCAGGTGATGCGGCATATTGAGGCCAAGAAAATTGAAAAGGTAAAGAAAAGTACTAATGTGTAATGTTTTCCTAAGTGCCAAAGTGATGCAGCTTTTTAACTTTTTTATATAATTCTTTTTTTTACGGTGGAGTTTATTTTTATTTAGCCAATGCCGATCTTAACTATAGTCAGTAGATCACACTGGGGGATATGGGGATATCAGTTATGAACCCTAAACTCACTTTGACATTAATTTAAAAATACTGAAGATATTGCTGAATATGAATATCGTGCAAGTGAGAAAGTAGTTTCTGGAAAGCCTTTGTTTGCCCTTTTTTAAAAGGTTTGGTTCACACAAGCTGGAAAAAACTATTAAAAGTACAATGTGAAAGATTAATCTGCATCTAGTGGTACAGACATAGAAGAGTCTGGAGAGGAAGGAAATTTTTCTTTTTTAAAATTAAATTGGGTGAACCATTCCTTTTATGGTGGAGTTAACCTTTTATAAAAGCTACTAACCCAGCAGCCGTATGCAAAATATTTCTGATTCACTGCATGTTTGTCTGTTTATGCTGTAAACCTTTTCTGTTGTCTTTTCATGTCTCTCTCATTTGGTGGATTGCATGCTGACCACCGCTGACGTGTCTGTTGTTGGTGCTGGTTTATTCCATGTTGTCCCTCTGTTCAGAATGCGCTGTCTCGCTCCTATAATTCCAATAATGCTCCGCTGAGCTGGTCTCACTACGGCAGCTGTAGGGATATGCATGCCAGCCAAGGCTCTCTGGTCTTTAGTGCCAGGGATGGACAGCCCTATGGAGCTCTGGGCTTCTGTGTGAGTATCGTGAACCTGTAGTTAGCATCCAGCGGCTCATACCAAGCCAGGCTGCTAGTTTCACATCCTTTAGAAGATAAGGAAATGTCCGTTTTCTTCTCTCCTAGGTGTTGAGAAGTGATCACCTGACCCTCAGAATCTTTCACTTGTACTTTTTATAGACAAGTGAAAGTCTCTCCCTACTGTATGTCTGATTTCTCATGACCACAAACCCTCTTCAGTACATGTGATATCTTCTCAGAAGAAAAAGGATTGTGTTTTATGTAGTGTTGTTTAAAATCAAACTTAGAGGCTGTGTGCAGCTCCATCTGCTTCAAGTTCTGTAGTATCGCTGCTGACAACAGAAAGTTGTGATATAACTGACTTGTTTGAAATAATTTAGGTCAATCTCTTCATTAAGAAACAACTTTTATATCCAAGTTAGTAATTGGATATGTTATATGAACACTGCCTCTAGGTTCTTTAACATCATAATCACCATACCACTCCAATCATCCTGTGTCTATAATGCATCTCAGCAATCATCGTTTTCTCTTCCTCGGCTCCTCAAATTCTTATTTTTGCTCATTCATCGTCTTCACTCCAACTTTCGATCACTTCAGCATCACTTCACGGTTTGTGTGTGGGGCTGAAAACTGTGTTTGTGGAAGGTAAGAGCAGGTACTAGAATCTGTAGATTTTGTCTGAATGTAGTGTATAACTCCCTCCCTCTTAAAGATCGACTTATTTTGAGTATTTAGAATTATGTGGTGTGTAGCGTCCAGTTAAATCTTAGTGTTTCATCTTCACACGTCCTTTTCCTCTCTTCTAAATCAACACCTCTGCTGCCTTATGTCATTACTAGACATGAGAAATGAGCATGTTGGTAGCTAATTGTCTTGCCCATTATCTCTTGTTTTAACTCGCTTCCTGTGGTGTGTGGTTTGCGCCCAGTGTAAATCATCACTTTTCCTCTGTTTCAGGATGATTTATTTGGTCCCCAAGGACAGCAGAGCTACACCATGGACCCTCACAGAAACGTATGTTTTTATTCATGAAATATGACATCAGAGCAAAAAATATCTAAAGTCTCTCCCCTTAAGGAGATTGTAGTATCTAGAGCAATTTTAGTTCACGGGAGCAAGAATAAATGTCTGTTTAATGCATTTTGTCTTCAAGGTGCCTTTGTTGAACGGTCAGATGGGATCTTCTCGTCCTCCTCAGATGAGCCAGGCATCAACCATGGCCCGCCACCCATCCAGAGAGCAGCTCATTGATTACTTGATGCTCAAAGTCTCCCATCAGTCCCAGGGGCCCCCGCGCATCCCACAGGACACAGTGCAGCAAGAGGTGAAGGACGTGGTTTGCGCACATTAGTTGCTGAAAAATAGATTTATATTTTGCTTGGATGAAGTTTGATTAAAGGGGTTGTCTGACATTTTGAAGGAGAAAACAAATCTCTGTTCACCGTTTTGAGTTACATTAGAAGATCAATACTCTTGTATCTGTTAATCTGACACTGCGGTCACTTATTTTTTCCTTAGAACCTGAATGCCACTTAATAAGAAGTCATATCTTGCTATGTAATCTGTACCAAAGCGACTTCCTGCTGTGGCTTTTCAGCCGTAATGACAGCAAATTACAATGAATAACTGAAAACTAAATGTGCTATGAAAGTATATGTGGGTGTTTTTCAGATCCGTGTGAAAGTTGAGAAGAATCCTGAGCTGGGTTTCAGTATATCAGGAGGAGTGGGAGGCCGGGGGAACCCATTTCGTCCGGACGACAATGTAAATTCACTTTTTCTTTTTTTCTTGTCGTAATGAACGCTCTTTGTGACCCTTGTATTATATATTTAAGCCTCCGGTACATGTATGAAACGTCAGGGAGAGACTCATTGAAGATCATGATAAAGGAACAAGCAAACCTCATGTTAATTAGTATCATTATTAGTTTTTTTACTAATAATAATTTGCACCTTAATTAGCAGTCAAATCTATAATAAAGATGATTTTTATTATATGAATTAATTGTCAGTTTGTCCTTTTATTAATGTATTAACTAATGTTAATAGTGGGATAATATATTAATGGTCCATTAAATAATGTAGAAATGAATACCTTAGTTAATATTGATTACGTGTTAGTTAATGTACATTTATTGTAAATGCTCTACATGCAGTACAACTTCATAGCTCTTAATATTTGTAATAATACTGTAATAATATTTTCCATTTCACATTATTTCAGGGTATATTTGTGACAAGGGTCCAACCTGAAGGACCAGCATCCAAGATTCTTCAGCCTGGAGATAAAATCCTCCAGGTATTCTACTGATTTATACAAATATCTCATCAGACCTTTTGTGAATCTGCAGGGGTTTTTTTTGCCATGTATAACAAATTTCTGTCTCTTTTTCATAGGTAAATGGATACAGCTTTGTGAATATTGATCATGGGAATGCAGTCTCCCTCCTGAAGACATTTATGTGCACTGTGGATATGATTATCGTAAGAGAAATGCAAGCATAGACTCAACTGACCTGACTGGGAGAGCGGCACAAGAGGAGAGAACAGAGAAAATGAACTCTCATATTTTTTATACAGAGAAGAGACTGATCTGTTCATACCTGTTGGGACTATTTATAGTAGAGCTATTCAGAGCCTTGATTAAATGGGGAGAACCACTGAATGTAGTGGATCAAAAGTGAGACAGCGACAAACATCTGCAAGTACGAGTCCTCAAAAGGCCATCACTGTGGTATATATTTTTTTATACAAAAGAAGCTGAAGATATGACCTGCTCTGATGCAAATACTGTGGTCTCTGTACAGATCATCTTTTATTTTTATTCTTTTTTTTAAGTCCTATTTACCCCCAGTCATGAGATTAATTTCTGCTAATGGACATGAAATCTGACCACTTGGAGGACAGGGCTCCCTCTCTTCTGTCATCCAGTTTGCCTTCTTTCTTCATTTTTTACTTTTTTTTAAATTGAAGATGTTGAAACCACTTTCTCTCGTCTGCCGTGCAATCTTTTATGGAGGACAGTGTTACGTGTTTTTCAAGTGGAGACGAATGTAGATCAAGGTGGTGTTTGATTTTTGTTTTTCGGAGAGATTTTTCTCCTTTTGCGTGATCGACAAGTTGGAGAAGAGGAAATCATCCACCCTCCCGCTTCCATAAAACCTGCGAACACCCTCCAGCGTACAAACACTTATGTCCTCAAAGCACCTGCTTGGCATATCACATAACCAGAAAAATCCTTCACATTATAAAAATGGATCGCTTCTCAGATGTTGGGGAGAAATGCGGTCTGGGCATGATCGAGACCGGATCGAAATTCAAATATCGGGAGAAATGTGAGATGAGACATGTTGTGTGTATTTGCTTGGCCTTAAATCTGTTTAGGAAGATTTAGATTAATCAGAGGAAAGAAAAATGTGGCGGTTATGCTAGTTAACCAAAGCAAGTGTGTGAGTTGTGAACAGAAGGCAAACAGCAGGAGACAATGTAAGAATATCCGAAATAAGATGGTCAGTTGTGTTTTTATGTTGTTTTTTCTAGGGCTTAATCCTTCAGGCAGTGCTACAAAGGGTTTCAACATCTGGCAGTTTAATTTTTTCCATGGGAGAAGACCACAGTTTGCCTTTTTGTTTTATGTCTATAAAAAAATGTTTTATCGTGCTTTTTAGTCATCACTTCAAAGCAGTGTTTCGATCATGTTTTTTCCTCTTTGTTGTACAGAGTTAGATTTGGGAGAAGACAAGTTGTCAAGTGCCATAGACCTTGAACTGTTTGAACAGGGGAAGGACCTTTGACCCCAGCACCAGAAGCAATATTCACATATTCACCACCTTCTGACTACATTTGCAGCATAACGGCTTTAAAAAGCAATATTTTAAAACCTTTATTTTCATTCAGAAAGCATCGTTTTTAAAACCACACGACCTTTTAGTAATCCCTGATGATTTTACATGATTTTTATATTGTGAAAAGATTTTTTTTTTTGTAATGAAATAACACAGGAGCTATGTACTGTACAGTAGTGCTAAAAGGACAAAAAAAAAAGATTTCTCTGCATTGTGTAAAAGTGAATGTTTGTGTCACTTTGCCCGAGGCTTTTTATTGGCTTATGACTTGAGTCTGATGCTTAGAAATACCACAACTCCTGATGCTCCTGATTTGTGCAAAAACAATCTGCATATACTGATTGAAAATCCAGTCAAAGCTGCATCATTGGGTCAGAAGAAAAAAAAAATTTTTTAAAGGTGACGTGATCAGATTTTACCTGCATGAAACCAGCCTGTTAATATCCATTCACTGGTAGATGATTGTTCAGTGAGACGTGTTTCCAATAGAAATGGAAATGATTCGAATTCACTTAAAGGTAACCGCCCCATCCAATTCCAGCAGTACATTTGTGACCACTGAATTGTTTGTACAATTATGTAATTGCATTTTTGTCTCACGGTGTTTCAACAAATTGCATTCCCCTCTGACTTTTACACAGTAGATTGTCATCCGCTGTTCTCTTCCTGTATGCAATTTAGTTTGACATTTTTACGCTTGCGGCACTGTCGAATTGAAATGAAAAACACTGTGGTAATTAACACAAATTTTACCCCTTATTAGTCGTACTGTTCTTTTAAAGGTAGCTCTACCCTTAATTTTTAAAGATAAAAAGGCTCTAAATTGTCTTATTCACAGGCAAATGATACAATGTGCATTTCCCAAATTTTTCACATCACGTATTGTATTTTACACAGATGAAATTGTTGTTTATATTGTTTTTAATTTTGTTGGTGATTTCTGTCAACTTTCTTAAGAGTAGGGAGATTCTGGGGTAACGGTCACTTTATATTCATGGCAAAAAAAAAAAAAAAAAAAACATAGTCTGACATCGTAGACAATCTAGGGAGATAACATGTCGTCACATTCTCTTCATCCACGTTGGTCTGTTTCTTCTGCTCCCTGTGTCGTTCTTATTTATTTAGCAGTCTTCTGTGGATTTTAGACCTTACTAATCACATTGTAAATACTCTTAAAATTTGAGAAAAGAATTAATAATGGCATTAGTGACTTGCGATTGTAAAACCAGCAATAAATTGCAATGCAGAGGCACCCATTTAATGTATAGCTAGTATTTCTAAGGTTTCTCAATGAAACGGCCACAGTGAGATGATGATGATGATGATTGATATGCATTTATCCAACATTCCAAATTTTGTATATAACTACCTGTTTCTGAAGTAACCTGTGGAAAATAAACTAATGCTCTTTAACACTGATTTGTTTGTCTTTATTTATATTGAAAGGTCCCAAACCCAGAATGACTTTTCTTTTTGACTCAATGGATAATATAACAAGTTTTCAAAATGCAACACAGTGCAACTTGACTTTTGTCATTTTAAAAGCAGCAGTGTATTTGTTCTTCTTTCCTCTCCCATTAATCATCTCAGCTTACTGTATATAAAGTAGTTTACCTGTAGCAGCTAAAACACTAATACAATAATATATCAGTTAGAGGCACAAAGCTTTAGTGCATTACTATCTAACTACATCAAGCTAATAATACTTATGTACTTGTATTTGAGTAGGATTTTTCATGCATAACTTGTAATGTAGTACTTTTCACATTGCTCCATTAATAATGTGAATACCACTTCAGGGTTCAATGGTTACACTAAATATACTATATATATATATATATATATAGTTCAACAATTGCAGGTTTACTATAGTTGTACAATTGGTTAATAAGCCAAAGGACAAAATTGCATTTAGTTGGTTTCAGCTGGACACATGGTCTTATGTTTAGTGTGAAGAGGCTGCTGAGTTTTTGTAACAGGTGTGTGTGTGTGTGTGTGTGTGTGTGTGTATGGACAACATGTTGAAGTTTAGATTGTTACTGTTGTCAAGCATTAAGCTTTAAATCTCCTGTTTTCTCCCACAGAAATTAAGTTTGATTTAAATCGTTGCATGTTACTGCCTCCTATCTGGAGTGTGTCTGTAAGAAATGTTGTGTGTTGGTTTATTATACAGAACAAATGTCGTATATCCAGTGCCGGTGCTTATGTGAATCTCAACTGGAGTCTTTTTTGTTTGTTTTTTGCTTTTTTTATCCAGATAAACTTTTTGTTTTCTCCAAATTTCTCAAGCTGAAGTGACGATCAATAAAGTGAGCACTGAAAATAAAGTTCCATTACTTTAAAGAAAAGTGTGGTATATGTCTGTGTGTGTTTATTATTGACTTTCCTGTCTGTTGTTTGTGTGGCAGGAGTTTTGGCAGTGACCTGTATCAACAACACTGATGGTGTCATCCTCCAGGATCATAAGGACGAGCAGGACGAGAGGAAAAAGAGGACGAGTCCCAGAGAAGAGGGGACATGTAGAGAGGTAGAGGAGGTTTCCTCCATCTTTGCTTCTTTCATTTCTAAATACTGAAGGTAAACCTCTGATCTGAGTCACTCTGCTTTTCCTTTGGCGCCATCCTCAGGGAAAACTGCATTATTGTCAAGTGGTATGAAACTTCTGTTTTTTTTTATCTACCCAACATTTTTCCTTGTGTGTACCGACCATTACATCCTGAAACCAAGTTAAATAATTGTTATGAGTCTCCCAGACTTTGATTTATATTTAGATACTAGGGTTTAAAATACTAGGGTTTCCTCTTTGTTAAAATATATGAGCTGTAACCACTTTTTGGTAGTGATATTGCGGTTTATGTGTTATATTGTCCCTTTAAAATATTTAAACAGATAATAGTGAGTTTATTCTAAAATCGATTACTAAGTGTTTTTAGGCAAAAACAACCTTTAGCTCCCAATATATGAGCTGTAACTTTCTGCCAGCAAAAATGTGTTAATGCGTTGTATTGTCTTGTAACATATTGTCCATCTTCGAAAGGGTGTAGGAAGAAGTTTATTTAAGTCTGACCCCTTTCATTTTTATCTTTCTTTTCTTTTTTTCTTTTGTTAGTTAATCAAAACATATAGAAACAAAAACGGTAAGCTTTGCAAGGAAAAGTAAAGAATAGATACTCAAAATCTCTACTTAAGTAAGGTAGGGTAACAAGTTTTTTATCATTTTTATTTTAGTTTTTTTTAAATCATATTTCAATCATTTTTCAAGTTTTGGGGAAAACACAAAAAAAACTTGTCAAATGCAGAGAATATTATTTTTTTTGTTATTAATCATTTCAATCAAACATCAAAACAAACATCCTTGACAGTGGATGACTGTGGACGTATAGAATGTTGTGTGTCACTTATGTAACATTAAAAAATAAAGTGACTCAGACCAATTTTCAACATTCTAGTGTGACTTAAGGCAACTTTAAAATTGGCTTAAACTGTCCTTTTATTCCATGGAGCAAACTCAAAACTCATTACCTAGAGTTAAATTAAACTAATGTCAGGTAAAGCTAATTTATCAGGAGGCAGTTCCCTTTTTCAGCATTTTTCCAGGGCTGTGGAAAAATGTTTTATTTGTGTTTTATTTTTATTTTTTTATTAAACCCAATTCATTTCCAACATCCAGTTTTGATGATAATGTTAAACCTGAGATGTGGCAAAATTTCAATAAAGTGATGACAAATGTTTAATGGACTTAAAATCTTGAATATTCCATTTTTATTGGATTCATTAATATGCACAGCACTTAAATTAGCACTTAATTAAATTGTTATTAAAGTATTACTTGTAAAATTTAGATTAGATTATTATAAAACATTATAGCCCATAGCCTTTATTATAATAAACCTAATCACTCACCAGTAGAAACTGATGCAAGAATCATGTTTAGCCACCGCAATCATGAAACCTTGTTAAATTGCTAAGTCAAGGCATATTATCCTAAAGAATAAAACAAATGACTTGGGCAAAAAATATAAATAAAATGGCCAAAGTAAAATGGTCATTTTAGACATAATTTAGACCAAAAATGCACTTTCATCAAAAAATGACACAGGCCTTTATTTTAATATGGCTAAGATGTATTTTATTTGATGTATTTTAGAGTATTACCTTATTCCGGACACTAGGGGGCGGTAGCGCTCCTCACAGTTTATTGTCAGCCTGCGTTAGCGAATCAGAGGAAGCCATTGACGCTTCGCTCCGCCCTGGATGCGCTGTGTTCTGCACCGAGTAGGGTGACTGACAAATATAAATATTGTACAAATACCGCTAAAAAAATTAAAATATATATATCCTCCAGGCGTTTACCGGAGTGCGTGAACAATGAGCGGGATACCGGGCACTGCTGTCGTCCAGGTCACCAACCTGTCCTCGGCCGTGAGCAGCGAGCAGATGCGAACCCTGTTCGGTTTCCTGGGAGACATCGAGGAGCTGCGGCTCTACCCGCCCGAGTAAGAGCGACCTGCCCCCGGCGTGGCGAGTCAGGAAACACCGGGGACCCGCGGCCTTTTCTGCGGTCCACATGAAAACTCGTTTTTTTTTTATTCTTGACAACTAACCTTTATTTTTTTGTCTGTTTCTCCTCCACAGCAATGCCCCTCTGTCTTTCTCCTCCAAAGTGTGTTATATAAAGTACCGAGAGCCTTCAAGTGTTGGTGTGGCGCAACATCTCACCAATACTGTTTTTATTGACAGAGCTTTGATAGTAGTTCCATGTGCGGAAGGTGAGTGCAACCTGTCTCTTTTAAACACTTTAAATATGAATTATATCTCACAGCTGTGCCCCTCTTTTCCTTTTTGAATTCATCCATTTGCTGTTTTGGTTGAATTCTGGGTTGTTGTTTTTAACACATGGATTAATTGGCAAGTTGTGCCATTTACTAATTCCTCAATTAATTTTTTTTTTGTCTTTAAGTATTTGACACAGATGACAGATGACCCTTTAAACCCCAGCTAGTTAGTTCCTCATAGCACTCAGAACAGGTTTCTGATTGATGTCACAGAGGTGGTTTATACCAGGGGTGGGAATCACTGGGTAACTCATGATACTACAATACTATCATGATAAATTAATTGACGATAAATCACAATCTGTGAATAAAGCAGAAAACCAGTGATTCTGTGTTCGTTCACTGCACAGAGAAGCCTAATGCTGCAATCCATTGCAAGTCGGAAGTCAATATTTCCAAATCGTTATTCCTGATGTCCAATCTAAATGCGTTCCGGGGCAATTTCTCTTTATAACATACACGTTCATTCTTCTTCTAACTACAACTCAAATCACGTACATGAGTAAGAACCACAGTATAATCTTGTAGGAATTGTAATGACAGATGTTTACACAGATCTAGCCCAAGTTTCCTGTTTTAAATGAGTGTTCTGTTGCATTTCTCCATGTTGGGCGTTGTTTTAGTGCAATGGATTGAACCATTAGTTCCTCTTCTCCCAGTGGACGCAGTGAGACAATTATCACAGCAACAAATCATGATTTGATCCTGTTTGAATATAGCAACTCATCACTCCAAAGAATTCCAGAAAATATTACTGAGTAGTTCAGTGAACCTGACTGCAGGGTCCCACGGGTTCCACTGGTAGGCAGAAGTACCTGGACTCTATTGATATGTCAGTGCACGGTTCGACTCCAGGCTGGACCTGTGTTGCATGTCAGACCCTTAGTTTCTCTAATAAAACAAGATCAATATTTGGCGCTAGTGTATGGATAACTTATCACGGAAGAAAGTGTCAAATATATTGTCCCAAATATATTGTCCCACATATATTATCTGGTTTGTACAGATAATGAAGCTTCCAGATGTTGCAATGATCAGGTTTACCTCACTGTAGACACTGGGTTCATTGGAACAAGTAGCTTGTGTATTGTCTAAAAAAAATCATTATTACTTGTTTCATTGAAAATTAAATAATATATGACAGCACAGCTACGTTAATCACTTTTCTCTTATTTTTTTTTATTTTTGGTGCCCCTTTTCCTTAAATTCACCTCCTTTTTGGTTCCACTTGTTTAAAAAAAGGGGAAAAAATGCTATCACCTCTAACCTGATGCTTTTTTGTCCAACGTGACTTGGTGCTGGATGGCTACTGAGTTTATTAATTTGGTTTTGTATGTTTTTTCTGTGTGATTATGTGTGCATATCAGATGACTAGACTGGCCCAGCTGTTACACTACACTAGCCTGAGTCAGGCATTGTTTTCCAAGCCACTATCCCCGATCGGGCCAACCACAGCCTTCAAGGGGGGAATGTGACCAGGAGAATAGCCCGCTGAGCCTTCCAAGATGGACACCTTGTCTCTTTTTTATTTATTTTTCTTTTCTTTTTGGTTTGTTTCCTTTCATACTTTCCCATGTTGTCCACTCTCTACTGTCTCTATCTAGAAACTACAAGTATTGCTTATATCTAGCGTTGTGTATATATTTGTTATTTTTTGGTTTGTTGTTTTGATTATTGTCCAACCCCCACCCCCCTCTCTCTCTTCCGCTACAGCTGCAGCTTGTGTGTGATTGAATTCTGTCCAGGTTGCTACGGCATACCGGTGGGATGTGTATCACACATGGGATGCTAGGAGGATCACACTAATACTTTACTCTCTTGTCTCCTACTGCTGTTGACGTAGTGAGGGGCTAGTCGTTCTGAAAGTGAGACCCACCTATCATGAACATGATCTTTCTATTTGCTCTTATGATCTATGCTGAAGTTTGTAGTGAAAAAATGCAAGATTAGAGTGAGTTTCCCCCTCACTTTACAATACAGCTCTGATATGGATGTTTACTATCTTTTTTTTAGTTTTGAAAACACAAACATGACTCATTTAACGTCTTTTTGTCTTGACTTGGAATTTCGTGACACATGCATTAATTAAGAGGGCTGGGCGATTTTTTTTTTAGCGTTTTTTTAACATGGCTGAATTGTAAATTATACATACAACAAGCGATAATACAATGGGGCAACACCACAACCTCAGAGAGAAAAAAAGAAATAGAGCACCAGCACATTTAGGAACTAACATAAAATAAAACACAAGGAAATACAGGTTTAGTTTAAAAAAGTAAAAAAAAAAGAAATTCAAAATAATGAGCCAAATGGTGATGCTTATTAAACAAATAACTGATCTGTTCATAGGATGATTAAAGAAAATATTTCTTTATGTTGAAAAACTAAAAAAAGGAAAAAAAAATCAATAATTTAAAATAAAAAATTATACATTAATATAAAAAAATCTAGATTTTATCTTTAGGCCAAATCGCTCAGCCCTAATTAATGCATCCCGTCGTTATTTGTTAGGAAACCTATCGCATTAAACAAGTGGTAATTCATACTCAGAGCCTGCAGCTATAGTCAACTGAATATGTAGTTTGTCTCTTTCTTAGTTCTTTGCTCCTGCAAGAAAACGACAGATTGTAATCCAGAGTGGAATGAGCAAAAAAAGTCTTGGCTAACTTTACATACAGTTCTTAAAATTGTTGTTTTTTTTTCTGTATCTGATGTCCTGTGTGCTATTAGTGCTGCAGCCATTGGGGTTGTCTTGTGTTGCACATCTTTCCAACACTGCGAAACGATCGCCCCCCTCTCCCCCCCACGGAAAAGCGCCCATGCTTGATATCGTATGGTTCATGACCAATATGTTTCCAGTACAGGTGACCCATACATCAAAGTGTTGACTCATTCTGTGTTTTGTTTTGTTCTTTTGCTTTTTTTTAATCTATGAAAAGAGAACAAGGACAAAAATCGTTTGTTTGTGAAAAAAAAAAGAAAAAAGTTAAGATTTTGTTACATTTTATTGACGATAATAACCAAGGATGATTGAGAAGAATAGTTTTAGTGCTCGGTTTCCAGTATACCATGGGTAGACTGTAGTAGAACACCTGTAGGCTGTATGGGGAGGTGTATGCTCTTTTTCTCTCTAGAATACAGTGGGCTAATTGTGCAGACATAGAGGAGACAGAGAGAAGAGTCCCTCTATTTCCTTCACTAATACCTGCTCCTGTTCTGCAGGGAAGATCCCGGAAGAGGCCAAAGCTTTGTCTCTGCTGGCTCCTGCCGCTCCAGTGCCCAGCCTGATGCCTGGCGGGGGACTGCTACCTATTCCTACTCCAGCTCCGCTTCAGAATGTGAGTCAGCAGCTCGCACTTATCCTGTTTCTGTCGTTCAGCTGAACATGACATGAATGCGTGTTTCTGTGGGTTTTACACAGCTGAACCTTCCCATAGTGAATCGATTATCAGCGTCTCTTGATCCTGCAGCATCGTCATCATCGTCCTCATCCCAGCCCCCCCTCATGGGGAATGTAGATCCCTCAAAAATCGATGAGATCAGGAGGACCGTCTATGTCGGCAACTTGAACTCACAGGTAAATTAAACAAATCTGTATCCTGTCTGATCGCCTCTTTCAGAGCTGAAACTAACGACTATGATATAATCTGTCAATTTTCCAAAACAATTGATTCGTTTTTTGTTTGTGAAATGGTTTAAAATGCTGAGTTTCAACCTAAAATGTCTTTTTTTTTTGTCCAAACCAACAGTTCGCAACCCAAAGATCATCAGTTTACTATTATAGAAGATTAGAGAAACCAGGAAATAATCAGATTTGAGAAGCTTGAACCAAAGAATTTGGATTTTCTTCTTTTCTTCTTAAAAATGACATCGTTGCAGATCTAACCTGTTTGCTGCACTTTTGTTTAATGGAGGGACAATAGAGATGGAGCAAAATTAAGTACCACCCACAACAACAAAAAACAAAGCGTATAAATAGGGCTGGAAATGGTTTAGTTTTTTTTATTTATTTGATTTTTTTGCTTTTCCTGATTTGTGAAATAGCTGAACTGCAAAATTCACACCATTTCTTTATTTTTTTATGTACAGGTAATTTATACATAACATACAACAAATGGATGCTTAGTAATTCTGTATATTTAGAGGCAATAATATAGGTTCAAAACATAAACATAAATTAATAAATAAATGTGTTTTTGAGGAATCAGCAAGAGATGTATTTAGTGGTATTTCAAAATACAAAAAACTGTTGTAGTGAAAGAAAATATTTCTTTTCCTTTTTTAGTTTGTTAAGAGGAAAGCATGGTAGATTAGTTTGAAAAAAATAATAATCAAGAATTAATTTAAAGGCCAAATCGCCCAGTCCTTCCTGATCCCACAGCTGAACTGTGGGGTCCTTCATTCACATATATCTGTTCCTCTCTGGAAGAGCCAGCGTTTTCCATCCAGTAACTGGGGTGCATCTCTCTCTGCAGACCACCACTGCAGAGCAGCTGCTGGAGTTCTTCAAGCAGGTGGGAGAAGTGAAGTTTGTGCGGATGGCAGGAGACGAGACTCAGCCCACACGTTTTGCCTTTGTAGAGTTTGTTGAACAGGACATCGTGGCCAGAGCTCTGACCTTCAATGGAGTCATGTTCGGAGACAGGCCCCTGAAGTATGGACTTATTGTTAAAGGACCATACCACAACTTTAAATGGCAGCACATTTAAATCCAGCATCAGATGCTGGAACTGAGGAAATGTACCACTTGTTTACTAATAAGCTTCATATGTTTCAGGGTTAATCATTCCAACAACGCCATAGTCAAACCCCCGGAGCTGACGCCACAGGCTGCAGCGAAGGAGTTGGAGAGTGTGATGAAAAGGGTGAGAGAGGCTCAGTGTACCATCGCTGCCGCCATAGAACCAGGTATGTCGCGATCTGTCACATGTACCAAAGGTTTAGTGACACAACGTTGTAGCTGCATCACGTTCTGACCCCGGCGCTGTCACTTTTTTCTGCCATCAGCAGCAGAAGCAACGAAACGTTCCTCCAGTCGGTCCAGAAGGTCACGCCGCTCGCGGTCACGCTCTCTGTCACCCTCAAGAACACGGAGGAAAAGATCCCGTTCGAAACACAGGTGACAGTAACTGATACTGAACCACTACACCTCTAAAGTCTTTTACATTTCCCCACCCATCATCGTGACCACCTTTAATTTTACTCCTAATGCAGACCATCGCAGAAGTCGTGGCCGAGGAGCGACTCCCATGGTTCCAGAAGCAACCACAAGCGGCGTTCCCGATCCAGAGACAAGAGACACAGCCGGAGTCGCTCCAGGTCTGTTAGAAACACACCACACAGAAGCGGATCATCTTCACAAGATTTGCTGTTATTTGGAATCAGAGTAAATACTGTTCAGCACCTCAGTGTCTAAAGGTCATGATAGAACTTAAAATGAGGAAAGCTCTGAAATAATAAACACAACATTGTTTAGTAGAGACAGAGAAGACGTCTACTCTGCTGCAGTGTCAGTATCAGACCAATAGAGGTCACTGGGTTCATAGTGAGCACAGTGACTGCTGCAGTTTGGCTCCTGGTGCATGTATCTGACACCATGGGAAAAGGTCATCATACTTCTTTAAATCTTTGGAATAAATAAGACCTTCTGAACAACTTTGAATTTGTATAGGTTTTCATATTCCTAGTTTCTTCATTTCCCTAACAGGGACAGGTGTTATTCCAGGATATAGGTGTTAAACATATACAGAATCCTGCATCGTGCAACTATCTAATAGTGTAACCATACCATACATTGGCCGTATAAATCACATTGGTCATTGCTTTCAAGTAAAGCCCCTATTAATTTGTAGTATTATGAATTCATGAAGTCATAATGATGAGCCCATAATGTCGCAATTAACTTTTCCTGGGTGTGATATCATGGGGGGGAACTGTATAAACCAAATCTGTATCTGAACCAAATAGGCTCAGACTGCCCCTGTCCATAAAGATATTTCTGCGCAGCCAATATGTTATTCAAGCTTATGAACTTAATTATTTATATATACGCGCCAAGGTGGCTCCAGATGGAAAAAGAATTAGCTACCTGCATTTCCACTTTCACCGTTCATTTCTCTCAGCTGCTGAAAGTTCAGCCCCTCTCTGCCTCCATCTGTTCATCTAATCTCCTCTGGTGTATTTTTTCCCTTCTCTGCATTGTGACAACATTCATTAGCTTCAATCAAACACTTTAAATTCATTAATTACTCCCAACCTTTCTCTCTTTGGGAGTATCATGGTTCCTTCAGCTCTCCCAGGGTGTTTTAGAAGTTAACAGCCAGTTACTGTGTTACTGTCAGGGGCCACAAGAGGAGGAGTAAGGAGCGGTCCAGGAGTCCGCGGAGGAAAGCCAGGTCCCCGTCTCCAAAAAGGTGAATCCAACGCATGGTTGTCCTCTTTCTATGATTTCTGTTTTTAGAGGTATCATTTTAAAGTTTTTTTGTGTCTGCATGGTCGTAACTTTTTTCTTATAAGTTATTTCATCGGCTGCTTTCAGAGGTAAGAAAGACAAGCGGAGGGAGCGCAGCAGGGAAAGAAAAGAGCGCTCCACGTCCAGGAAAAGGAGCCGCAAAGATGAGGACCGGCTGAAGAACAAGGCCAAGCCACTGAAGGTAATAGATTACACTGAGGAGAGTGTAATCTAGATCAGATACAGACAGGACTCTCATCAGTCTCTGCTGGTCCAGTAGAAACATTAAGCTGCTGATCATTTAATGACTGGTAGAAAACATCAGTAGTGATTTTATGGCTGCACATGTGATCCATAAACACCTACCAGAAGGGATAATATTGTTAGGGATGCATATTTTAAGTAATTTGCCATGTTCTCAATATACAGTTAATCATTAAAAGATTAAAATGCAATTCAACTTAATGGAATTTATATGAAGTGTTTTTGCACCGCGACTGACACAAAGTATTTAAATGTGTCACCTAGAAATGCTGCTTCTGTTTGTCGTTCTTCAGGTCAGAACAGAATATACTCAACATACCCTTGAAACAAAGCCTAAATAGTTGTAGTAACAATTTAAACCGCTCGATGCCTACAAACCAATCAAATGAATCAAATACACAAAGGAAATGGGCTGCTCTGTCATTCTGGTGTTTTAACTGCTTTTGTTCATCATATGTGACGTTTTATAATTTTTGTGATGTCACAAATCCCGCCCATCATTGGCCCATCCCTTAAAGTTGGATTTTCCACTTTCATCAGATGACTGGTGACAAACAAACTGTGCATCAGTCTGCACAGTGAAGCAAACTTTCCAGTAAAGGAACAAGAAGAAAACATGTTTTTGAGTGGAGGACACACATCAAACACATTAAACAGGACCTGTGTTTACAGCGCCCTTATTGATAACTGTTGCACAAGTGTGATAGCCATGAGATAGAAGGCGACACATCACACTTCATCTCTGGAGGTGATATCAATCAGAACATTTGTTCGACAAATGACTAATTTTCCCCTCAGTTCTTGCTAAGTGGCTGAGTTACGCAGCCTCGTTCTCCACATTAGTTCACAGCAATTTGAAATGACGCTCACCCAAAACCTTTAGATTATTAGACATCCTATAGACTTGTAAAAACATGCTTAATTTATCTGTTTTCATTGTCGAAAACATACTTTTACAGGATGTAGAAAGGATGTAGAGATACATCCTTCCCAAACCTCAGTAACTCTAACCTTTATGCATACAGCTCTCAAAAAAACAGTAGACCACTGCAAAATGATCAGTTTTTTTCTGATTTTACTACTTATAGGTATGTGTTTGGGCAAAAGGAACATTTTTCTTTGAGTCTATAAACTACTGCCATTTCCCCCAAATTCCAAATAAAAATCTTATTGTTTAGAGCATTTATATGCAGAAAATGACAAATGGTTAAAATAACAACAACAAAGCAAAGAAACAAGATCAAATTCAGTTTAAAACAACATGATACTAATGTTTACACCCAAGAAGAGTTCAGAAATCAATATTTGGTGCAATAATTTAATATATAAATATAATTATTACTTTTAATCCCAGCTTTCACACGTCTTGTCATGCTCTCCACAGTCTTTACCATTGTTCTTGGGTGACGTTATTCCACTCCTGGTTCCTCTTTAAGCTGAATGAGGTGTGCATGTGTTGGAATTAAACAGACGCTGGAATGGAATGGCTGGAATACATATAGAGATGCTGATTTCAGAAAAAAACATGCAGTGGTCTCTTATTTTTGTCCACAGTTGTATAATCTAACCAAAAGGATATTTAGTTCAGCCTGGCATATTTCCTATTAATGTGGCAATTTTGCACTTGATTCAGGGAGTAGAAAACTTGCTCAAAACAACAAAAGAAACATGTTTTTTACATAAATCTCTAATCAACCTGCATATTCATCTTCTGAACACTGGTTTGTTAAAACATTGCTTAACCGGTATTATCTATTAATTATCTATTAATCACGTCAGTGAAAAGTAGCATCAGTTTGATGATTCCTATTCAGCATAGTGCTAGATTGATGTGACTTGTTGTTTCAGGTGGAACGAGACTACAACAGGGAAGGAAACTATGAAAGCGACAGAGAAGACTCGGCCACACCGAGCGAGGACATGACGTCGTCACCCTTCACGCAGCACAACGGCAGCTACAAGCATCATCACGTGGGTGCTAACAGCACCAAGTCACTATGAAGCCAACATGGAAACAAGCCCCGCTCCATCAGATCCTCCCAGCACTCAGCAGTGTGCGTATACGTGCATTTACACCAGATAAACACTCACAGCAGCGCGTTGTCCCCATCACTTCCTGTTGGACAACATGTTTTTAAAAATTTCCTGTTGATTATGTACATTCTTGATTACATTGACCCTGTAATTCAACTCATTTTTCGCTGTCGAACCACAAGGGCAAATGAGCACTTGGTACAGTTTGTTTAGATGAAGATTTTGGGAATTCACATTTGATTTCATAATGTTCTACTGGTGATGGTGATAGTTTGTCCACTTCCTGTACGAGTTCCTCACTCTGAGAACATAAGCCACTGTATCGTCTTTAAATGGATTTAACTTGGATAAACGTTTAGCTGATTAGAAAGTTATCCATCTCCTGAAACCACCTGCAGAGCTTCTCAAACTCACCACAGAATCCACAGCTGTTTTTATTCCCAAGCTGTCCAGAGCCCAGCAGATGTCCCACAGGAAGGACAGAGCTAGAACTCATCCCTCCAGCAGTTTGTTGCTTCAGAAAGTTCAAAAATACAAATAGAAAATCATCAGTATCAGTAGTCAAACTGTTGTATATCCTTTCCTTTATGTCTGTCAAAATGTTAAAATGACTGTAGTAATTTGTTTAACGTTCATGGTGACGTATTTAAAATTAAAAAATATTCAGTTTATTATCGTTTATGACAAAAAATCCTTAAATCCTCAAGTTCCGGAATCTACAGCTATATGACGAATGACTTTTGATCGTCAGAATAGTTGCAGATTAATTTTCCGTCAACCAACCTAATTATTGCAGCTCTAGTTTCTATTTAGGGCGTTTTGGGCTTCACTAAAAAGTCTTTACAAAATTAGGGCAAAGCAAAAGGAAAAGAGGAGCTGCTGAGTGCAGCAAAGTGAGAACTGCCAAAAAGGCTTCGACCCTCCTGAAGCATTTCCTCAAGCTGCATTTAATACAAAGCAGGTTCTGTCTGGTTGTTGATGGTAAAGTGACCTCATTTCCCAATGTTAATGGTTGAATTAATGTAGTGTGTGTGTATTTTTATATATATATATATATATATATATATATATATATTAATTTGACATGCATTAATCATCAGCTGCTTACAGATCGCCTTTCATTCATCTCATAGCTACAGAACAGTGGTCCCTGTGTGCGTGGTTGCTCCTGTATGCTGCATTAGTTGTATTTTGTCAAAAACTTTGGAAAATTGTAGTGTTTCTAATGTAATCTAATAATGTTCTAATCTAAGCTAATAATGTCAGATTCAATCTCTAGATTTAACATTTATTGTTCACTAGCAGATAAGAAAATGAGAAATTTAGTAAACCAGATGATTATGTGGATTGAGCTACTAGCAGATGACTAGTCTTTGCTTAAACTACTTAATTTTGTGTTTCTAAACAAATTTGCAAGTCAGCTTAATTATAAGTTAACATAATTAACTTGACTTTAATTGTCAAACAAACAATAAAAATGCAGTCATAAAATATACACTTAAAAAAGAAGTGTAGTGAACTAACTTATTTTAACTTATTTACCATGATAAGTTGGAGTAACTCCAACTTATTCATGTAATATAACTTTGTTTAGGTGTTACCAATTGAAACAACTCGATTAAGTATTCTTTCATTCAGTTTAAGTAATGTTTCATCTATATGGGAGATTGGATTTTAACACAACTACGTCTTGCTTCACCTACACAATAATGTGACACAAAACAGCAAATGTTGATATTCTGACACCATCTGAAAGTATAAAAATTAGACGTGAGCGGTGTGATGGGGTGTGACGGGGTGTGACCTTTCTCCTCTATTCAGCCTTCAGTGTGATCGCTGCAACTTCCCATATTCGTTTTACTTGTTTACCAGATGAAAAACATCCGTATTTTACCCATTTAATACATTTTCCTAGATGACATAATTGAATCAAGTGAGGGGCTCTTTTTAGCCTGTAGAAATAACAGGATTTCCACTAATGTATTAAATGCTCATCTGCCCTTAGTGCAGTGTTGAAGGATAACATGAACTACAAGTGTCCTTTTCTTCCCTGTTTCTCCATCTGGGAACTGCAGTGTCCCACAGCAGTGTAACAGTGTTGATTTTATGACTTTCAAGTGCTGTAATTAATGAGAATAATGCAGAATTATACGGTTTCTGTGAAGATGTTGCTTAAAATATTGTTAAAAATTCTCATTGGAATATGTTGCTTAATTTCTTGTTTTACTTTATGGGTGTACATTTACATGCAACACGTTTCTGTTTGTATTTCTAGTAGTCGAAAAACAACATCACGATGTATCCTGTTCCATTTCTTGTTATTGTTGTAAAGCTGTGAGACAAAAACTATTTACTGTTTTATAGATTATAACACAGGCCTATACTGTAAAAAAAAAAAAAAAAAAAATGATGATGTGCAAAATGTCTGTCGGCTCATATCGCTCGGGGAAAGTGAAGCTCGCGCTTGGTAGTTTAGACGAGACCGAGCAAGATACGTTAACAAAACGCTTGCAAGCACAGAAGGGTCAAAAAGTGCCTAGACTAAGATTGTACAGAATATTCTACTAAAATACGAGACTTATTGACAGATGCAAACCTGAGTTTATCGTTTAGGATGTTGAATAGCTGAAAGAAATGTTATATTTAAAGTATTGTCCGCTGTCTTTAGTAATTACTAGCAGAACAGAGTCAACAGTCATGAGACTTTTAAGTGGATTTGTCTTTTTTAACTTTTTTTTTTCTGTCATTGTTGGTGTTAAAGCCAGTATCGAGTAATGTGTCAAAGAAAAAATTTTCATACTGGACCCAGATTGAGATCAGTGTTTATTTAAGTTTCTATCAAAGTGTGTTATATTTTAAAAAGAAATTAAGACTTTATGGCCGTCTTTACCAAATTCCACTGTAATTACTTCATTGTATTTTTTTTTCTTTTCCTGCTTTTTTTTATGTACACAAGACTTCGGTTTGAAGTGGTGAACTTGTGATAAAAGTTTAGTACAAAAAAGCATTTTTCAATTCCACTGACAGTAGGTGAAGAATTTTATTTTTTTATATCCATGTATCCACTACATACGTACTCTAGAATTATGTTCCTCCGGTTTTGCTCCCTCTGCGTGATTGCGCGCTTGATTATCAGCGTTTGGGATTGGATGTAGAGGTTTGGTAGCACTGTTTTTTGAAGAGCTTGATGTACTACATGATCCTCCTCAATTTGTATTTAACAAAACATCTGATCGGTTTCCAAAAACATTCAATAAAAAGACTTTTCATTCAGTTGTTCGGCTTCTATGCCTTTGTTTTTGTCATGTTGTTTATTCGCTGATGACACTCAACTCCCTGTTAGCATCTAATTGTCTCTTGGTAACTAGAGTACAGCGCATCATAAACCTTTGTGCCAGACCTGGCATATATATCTAAATCAATTCAAAGAAAGGAAAGAGAAATATTCCCAATATTCCCCCTTCACTGTCTTCAGAGTGAACTGTGGCTTAAATTCAATGTTTTCTGGTCAAAGACAAATTGTTTTTGGCCCTTGGACCCAAAAGAACAATCTTACTTTCAGTCCTCAGAATGTTTCTCCAATTCTCTTTAGGCCAGTTAATATGTTTGGCAAATTGTATCCTCTTCAGCACGAAGACATGGGATCATGGATCATTTTGCCTATATCAAAATACTTGAAGACGTCATGTTGCCTTATGCCAAAGAGGAAATGCCCTTTCAATAGTTTCAATAAGAAAACAACCCTAAACACACCTGTAAACCAGCAGCATCTTGATTCCAGACCAACATAATAAAAGTTCTGAAGGGGCCAACCCAATCCGCAAACCTTAATCTCATCGAAAACTCTGTGGGCTGACATCAAATATGCTGTTTCTGAGGGGAAACCAAGCAATTCAGAAAAATTGTGAGGCTGAAATACCTGTTCATACATGCCAGAAGTTGGTTGAGTCCATGTAACAGATGTGAAGCAGGTCTCAGAAATGGTCAGAAAAACTAAATATGACTTTAGTGATTCACAGGAATGGTAAATCCTGAAGATTTTATTAGTTTATACAGTAAATATTTAAGTTTGAAAATAAAAATGCAGACACTGCTATTTTTTAACAGACTAATATTAATTTTTCTTTTCTGTAAAGTTATGAAAAAATTTAGTGTTCTCAATGCACCGAAATAAAAATTATTATAAGGCGTTTGGCTTTACTCAGGTTTTTAAACACAATGCTATTTCTTCGAACACAACTCTATGTCTGTAATATGCTCATTTGACCTTGTTTACTCAAATGTCTATTTTCATAATTTCCATGATTAATTATGTAATTGTCTTTATTAGTCATGTGCTTATCCAATGCTTTGTTGACACATGCATCTAAATGATGTAATACTGTTCAGCCTTTAGGGAAGACTACACAGATTCACACTATTAACCGGCAAACAACCAGTGAACATGACATTTCCTCATTGTCCTAATTTGACCTTCTGCTTTGCTGTCATGTTCCAAACTGTCGTCAAACAGCCGTGACTATCTCCTCGCTGTCAAATACTGGACTGGTGCTAAATTGACGGATGTAATCAAATCCTGATTTCATCACAGTCAAATCTATATCTTCTGGCTCACTTTCCATAACTTCAGTGACTGATGTATTTGCCCTCAGGCCTTGGGGCATCACCTGCTGAAACATTTCCATTGTTGTATATTCACTCGGGCATTGATGTGTATTCACTTGAGCGGGAAAACTTTGCAGGTTTGTCTGTTGCGTATCCGAGAATGTGTCTGAAGTAACGTAAGACATGATGTCTCCAGTTTGTGTCTCGACGGGGTCTTGTTGGATCCAGTTGCCCCGAGTCATTTCTGGTGAATCCTCATCCTCTGAGCCATGGAGAAGAGGTAACATGGATGGTAACGTGCTCTCAGGGATCACAGCTTCTTTCTCGACTATATGAAGACTATTCGTATCCCATTCTTCCACCTTGAGAATGTTGACGGACTGCAGGAGTTCCTGAGTGAACAAAATGCAGTATATCAACATCTGGTAGTTTTTTTTTATTGTAGCGGACAGGTGTTTGTCCTTGACTTTTAATGCCTTCGCAGGCTGTCTGGGATCCTGAGAGACCTGGTGGAACAGGTAGTGAAACAGACACTTACCAGCTCACAGGTCCCATTGATCTTCTGCATTGTGTTGCTGTATCCAGGGTCAGGTATGCTTGGCCACAGAATCTTTTTTATTCTATATAAAGCAGATAGAATAAGAAGTGGAACTGTAGGGTCAAGACCACTTTAAGATCTATTGACAACGTTTTAAGGACACATTTTTTTAAGTTTAATGTCTTCATACCTTCTAAATGTGCTTATAAAGGTATTACGAGAGGATCTAATGGCATCAGTGTTCATTTTGGCACCCGGTTGTTGTTTTAATTCAGATTTGAAAACTTACCACCCATACCCTTTAACCCTTATGGTGTCTTCCCGGTCAAATCTGACTGTTTCAAAGTTTTTGTCTCTAAAAAATGTAGTTAATTTTATCAGATTCAGCTAAGATTCGATGAGTTTGTCCACAAAGATGATTTTAGCACACAAAATAAGTTGTGTTAATTTACATGCAAATTTTGTGTGTTTTATTAAATTTTTGTACACTTTTGGTGTTGGGGAGACCAGAATTAATGTGAGAAATTGAACTCGGGTACAGCTACATTTGCCAGATGGACACACACACACATTACATTTTAAATGACTATGTTACATCTGCCATTTTCTTATAGTCAAAATAATGGTCAAATTTTAACACTAAATTAATAAACATGAAACCAACACAACATGAGGGTTAAAGGTACAGTGTGTAGTTTGTGGCAGCATCTTGTGGTGAGTTTGCAGATTGCACCCACCTGAGTTTCCCAAACTTGTAGGAGAAGCTACAGTAACCATGAGAAACAGGAGAAAAGTTTAAAGCCATTTCAAGAGCCATTGAATGGTTTGTCTGTTCTGGGCTACTGTAAAAAAAAAAAAAAAAAAAAACGTTCATCATCATGGCTTTGTGGAAGGACAGAAGATCCCTATGTTAATAAAAATAGTTCAATCTAACATAAATCATATTTTGTTTGAATTATATACTTATAACAAAATGTACTTATGACTATTATATTCCATTTATGCAAAATCTCTTCCGCTAAATACTGCTAAATGTTACACACTGTACCTTTAAAACATCAGTCATGAATCCAAATGAACGATGTGAATGTTTCTACAGTAGCCCAGAATGGACAAACCAAACAATGGCTCTAGAGACGGCCGTTCGTGTTTTTCACAGCTGCTTCTGGTTCAAGCAATGGGAACTCATCTGTTGTGATCTGCAACCTCACCATTAGATGACGCCAGAAATTACACACTGTACCTTTAAGGCGGACTTGAAAAACATTGACTGTATCCTTTAAAATAAAATTCATGACTGATAAACTACCTTTTTATTATCGGAGATCCAAATATCAGGACAGCAGCCACAGTTGCAATGACTGTTATAATGGTCATAAAATAATCTATAGAAGGAATGGGGGGGGGGCAGAAAATACACAATTAGTCATTTATATGGCATTTAATGCAAATATTAATATCAGTGATGCAATTTGATTGAAGAAGTTGATGGATCAATAGAACCTTGCTGTGTTGTTGTAAAGAGGTTCTGTGTGCTTCCTACTCCAGTTCCCGCCCTGGTGAAGCCTGAGATCTGATACTGGTACACTGTGCTTCTTTTTAGATTCACCAGTTTCCAGCTGTGGACCTCTGGTCCCACTCTGATAATTGCTTTCAAAGAGAGACAAAAAAAATATGGATCGCTGCTTCTTAAAGCCCAAAAATAACATCCTCAAATGTCTCATCTTGTCAATAAAACATATCCAAACATATTTGCAAAAATATGACTATGGATCAGCAAAAAATGAGTTTATGTGAGAAAGTGAGTTCATTTCAAATGGGTGTTGCTTACTTTCTGTGTTTCTACGGTTGTACTCTGTGTATTGGATGACGTAGCCCAGCAGGAAACCCCTGATGTCTTCCTCTGGGATGGCCGACCACTGCAGCACCACTGAATCCATCGTCGCGTCGTAGTTTCTGATGTTCGGGGCGCTGACAGGAGCTGCAGGAACAAAATATCAGGAAGTTTGACTGGTTTGCCTTGGATTGGAATGCAAACTTTGACTTTTATTGAAAGTACAGAGGCCGTAGGCGTAAATCGCAGGGGGGACACGGGGGACGTGACACCCACACACACATACACACACACACACCCCAGTTGTCCCCCCAAAAAGTCTTTGCAAACACAAATAATTTTTAATGTTAAAGAAATGTTAAATAAATGCACAACACAAAGGCTGCTAAATGTAAAACAATACCTCCCATTTCTCAAAGTTGTGTTATGGGCCTAATGGCTAATTTTGCTAGTATCTAGTAGTAGAATATGTAGAATCAGTAAGTCATTTATTACACCACTTGTTCAAAATTTGCTCCAAATCAGCCTCTTTAAGAACTCTGGAACACTGCTATAACTACTATTATTACTTTTTACACCATTGTTTAAAACATTTGAACATGCTGAGGGCTTAAACCTGCAGGACAAGTTGCAAGTATTGTCCAGTATTGCCCACCATATTTAAAATGTCTCTAGCATCTCGTAGAAAGTTAAAAGGCCTGTTACGTACATCCTTCAATGAAATAGAACTGAGTGCTGCCGTAGGTGTTCTCTGTGTTGTTGACAGATTTCATGTTGCAGGTGTCCACGTCGGCCCGTGTATGGAGGGTGATGGTGTACCTCTTGTAAGGCTCCAACGACGCTGGTTAATCAGAAAACAACAAAACAGGTTCACTCAGATCACGAAACTAAGCAGGTTTCATCACAAAATAGAATATGAGCAGTTTTCACCCACCTGTTAAAGGGGATAACCTCCTGTAGTTAGTTTTTTCCTGGTAAAATGACATATATGCTGCTTCACGCCCCTTTTCCTTCCACTCCACAGAATAGCAGATGTAAGTTTTGATAAGATCATCTCTCCAATAGATAGTAAAAGATGTGTTACTGTGGACCGTCACGTTCAGCTTCACAGCTTCTTTACCTGTGAGAACAAATTCATGATAGACATTTTAAATCCACAGAAGGTGACGGGAAAAATATCCGGGAAGAAAAATAACAGCGTTCGATACAGTTTTAATTAATATTTGATATAATGTCCAAAGGAAGTACTCAACTCTGCAGAACTTCTCGCCGTGGTATGGCCTGGGTCACGGCTGGGGAGACGCTAGCGTTGTTGAAGGCGCTGATATTGAGTTGATAAGATGAATAGGACAGAATCAGCTGGATCTCAGGTTGAGTTGTGCTGATCTGCTCAGAAAACTCTCCTGACGTCTTCCCAACGTCCACGTGGTAGCCGTCGTGCTGCTCCTCGGCAGAAAACTGCATGAAAACGTGCGGTTTTATTACCAGAATAACATCAAATATAGCTGCGCGATATACAGTATATTCCCTGGTGGGGAATGTTCCTGTTTTTTAATGCATCTACTCAAGAGATTAACAACAGGAAACACTTTTCTTAGACCTCCAGCTCGGAGGCGATGCCACCCATGTCATAATATTGAAAAAATGCAAAAAAAAAATCCTGTTATAACTGTCACACTGAACCAGGGCTCATGTAACACAGCGGGGGGAGCTCAAAAATAAAACTGAGAAAGATCCCTGGTTCAAACAGATGAGAAGTTGACCCTTTTTAACCCATAAAATACAGTTGTTTTTTTGTTTTTGTCAAGTTAGTTTCATTGTCAATATTATCAGCTTGATGACTTTCATCACAGTACAGTCATATAAGGGTCAGTGACAAATAATGTTTGGCAAAATGAGGAAGTCAAAAACTGTTAAAAATACAATTCTAAGAAGCATTCATCAGGTCTCTAAATGTACATTGTGTGTTCATGTTGGTTTCTTGTTATTTACAAGTCCATTTGAAGCATTTTTTAATAAAAATCACGATTTTTGAATGAGTCACAAAAAGTCACACTTTTATTTACCACCATGAGTTGTAAAATGAATAGAAAATATAGCCAAGACATTGACGAGTTTAGAAATAATGATTTGTATTTGAAATAATAATTTTTTCCTCAAACTTTGCCTATAGTTTTCTAGCTTCTCTAACCAGCTAAACTGTTTTCAGCTGTTCTAACATGATTGCACAAGGGTTTTCTAATTATCCATTAACCTTCTGATGCAATGAGCAAACACATTGTTCCATTAGAACACTGGAGTGATAGTTGCTGGAAATGGGCCTCTAGACACCTATGTAGATATTGCACCAAAAACATTTGCAGTTTGAATAGTAATTTACCAAATTAGCAATGTATAGAGTGTATGTCTGATTAGTTTAAAGTTATCTTCATTGAAAAAAACAGTGCTTTTCTTTCAAAAATAAGGACATTTCTAAGTGACCACAAACTTTTGAATGGTAGTATACAGTATGTGTTAGTAACATTCTATAAATGTCACTATAAACAGTTATTTTTAGATTCATTAAGATTTTCATTTATAAGAACTTGTTATATATTAACAGCTTGTAACACAATTAATTATTCTAAGGCGTTGTTCTCACTTTAGGCAAAAAGCGAGTGCACAATTATCTGGTAATAAATGAGGTATGAAGTATATTTTAACTTTAATAACACAACAAAAATGCTTAAAAGGTTTTAACATTGACATTATAGGTAAATTACTTAACCTCAATAAATGTTTTTAATACTGTTATGAAAAATTATAAGAAATTCATAAAGCTTTTAATAATGTTCTTAAGTGTCTAAAAACTGTTAACGATCTCTTATAAATGTCTTATAACAATGTATATAATGCTATAATATAGCACTGTTAATGCATAATCATGTTAATAGGTTTATGACTTACAAGAGCCTTATGAAATGTTCACTAATGCTTATTACATGGTCATTAACGTGTTTTCAAAATCTGACCTTCCAGGTTAGAGAGATGAGCCGGCTGCCATTTATGTTTGCAGACTCCTTCTCTGTAAATCTGATGATGACGGGCTGTGTCGTCAGTTCTGAAAGAGATTATCTATATTATAAAAATAATAATATCAAACAGTCATCGTCATCATTGTGTTTCAACACATTTGTATAGAAATTCAGTAAGAAGCAATAGTCAATCGTTTATTTCTTTACCTTTTTATCTCAGAAATAGATTTATGCATAGAAATTGAGCTGATTAACTGACCGGTGAGGTGAAACTGACCTGACTGGACAGTGAAGGCATCGCTCCACGGACACAGTGAACACTGTTCATTCTCCACACACTGTATCTGTACTACATAGACGAGTGAGGGGTTCAGATTCTCCACCATACATGTCTGTCCATTTTGGCATTGTACTAACTGTGGACAACATGGACAGAAGTGAAAATAAGGACAAGTGATCCAAGTCATTCACTTATTCTTCAGACTACATCAGTTTTTGTCTTGTTTTTATTTAATTCGATAAAGTAATCAGCTTTTTTTTCCCCAAGAGGGACCTAAGAGAGAAAAAACTCCATCCATCCATTTTCTATACCCAGCATGTTTTTGGTCTGTGGGACGAACTCCACACAGAAAGGTCCCAGACCAAGGTCTTGACCTTTGACCTTCTTGCTGTGAGGCAGCAGCGCTACCCAGACAACAATATCTAAAATTATAAAGTATTATAATGCAAAAAAGAAGATAAAAACCAACAAAATTATACATTACATTAGGTATTATCAAGTGAGAAGAAACTCATCAGAAAGAATGCTAAAGGTTTAAAGGGCTGTTACAACTTTTAACATTAAGGTCAATTTAAATGTCATAGAAACTCATGAAGCTGTATGATGAAATTCAGCAGGGAGTGTTTTCAAATTGATTTGTAGTATATATATATATACTGTATATATCAGTCAGAGGACCAAACCAGTACTTTTACTGCAATACTTTAACTACATTACCTTATACCTATATATTTTATTGCAATACTTTAACTACATCAAGCTCATAATTCTAACAGTATGTACTTTTCCTGTACATAGGGCCTTTTCCTGTACATAGTTTTTTTTTCATGATTTCAGGACTTTTACTTGTATTGCAGTATTTTTTGTATATTGCTGTATTGTTTAGATCTGAGTCCTTCCACTGTTAAAGGCTGAATTTAACATACAAATCAGCAAAGATAATATACAATACAAAGGCAGCCAATTTTATTTTATACGTTTTATTAATTGTGTTCTTTCCTGGAAATGCTTCATATTAAAATTGTGGGTTTTTATTGCTGACCTTGTCCCATAGTTGGCTGCCCAGTTCTTTATATTTCACATGGTAACTCTTGACGACTTTATTGTCCGTTGGATTCCAGTCGACACTAACGTTCAGTCTTCCAGAGAAGCGGCTGAATGTCGCCGTCTTTGGAGGATCACATCTCACTGAAATAAAATAAATAAATAAAATATATTCTTTTCAGAGGCTAATACTTAGAAAGAGGAATAAGAATAAACCGTTGAATGAAAACTCACACAATTTCCAGGGAGAACCTCCGAAAACAGCTTTGGTGCAATTTGCTGCTTCGACCTTCTCCAAAACCTCAACCGTCATGTTCTCATTTTTAATTATCCTTAAATCCTGGCGTTCACTTATGGACTTATACGATTGACAAGTTTTTTTCCCTTTTTTTCTAAAAAGGAGAAATGGTTTGAAAAAAAGATAAACTTAGGATCAAAAGTATTTTAATTTCAATTCATGCTTAAAAATCATACTGCAAAAACAGGTAAAAACCTACTGTTGTTGTAGGATGACGGTGTATGTCTTTTTTGCTGTGTGGTTTCCAGGTTTCCACACACAGGTTTGTGTGCTGCGTGTCGTATGTTTACCAGAACAGCTCAAATCATGGACTCCATCTGAAAGAGAGAGAGACAGAAAACGGTGATAATCAACATGTTTTCATGTTTTTTTTTCCGTCCCCAGTCTTTTGATTTCTTAGCTGAAGATTCAGTTTAATTACCTGGATGAATCATGCAGTGCTGATACTGATACTGCAACTCACTGCAACTCACTGCAACACAATGTGAGGAACTTAATGTAATTTGCAGGAAGGCAAAACTTTAAACAGTGCTTTTTTTTAGCTTATTTATAGTTGTATTAATTGTAGACAAATTAAGGCTCTAGCAAAGCTATAAAATGAGATCAGATTTAAAAAAAGTGGGAAAAGGGGGAAAAAGTAACTTACTTGATGCTTGAATGTGAGAAGGAAATGTGAACATGCAGTAAGCAAACATCAGACCTTAAATGTGAAAATGTGAACATTCAATGTGATTTATAGTTTTAGACACAATCCCTGAATGTGATAAAAGACAATTTGTTTCCATGAGTCCCGATAGATCAAAACATTTTTATTCATTACAAAGACTAGTGGAAGACATACTTAGCTCCTTTACATTTAGTAACATTATAATACAGGAATATTAAGAAAAACAAAGTCCTGCATGAAGAAATCCACTTAACTAATTTTACATAATAATTGGCAGCAAAATGTAGTTAATCCTCATGTTGATGTTCCTGGTCATTCCATTAAGACTTGTTATAAAAACTGTAATAATACATATATTATCACCTCTTGTTGTGTTCGACTTTTTTTTATCAACATAACTTCTTGAACATTACAAGTTTTTAACTTTTATTTATTATTTATGGCCTTGTATGTGTCATTGATCTGAATGTATACATCTTGAATTCAAGTTCTAAATAAATAACATTTCCAGATTATTTTGACTATAATAAATAATCAGATGAAACATAGTCTGCTGTTTATCACAGAATAGTTTGGGTCAAAGTTACCAAGGACATTTTAAAGCATTTAAAATGTGTGTGTCCATCTGACAAATGATTGGTCACTTTTGACCAGGAACACCAAGATTGTATAAAAGTTGAATAAAACACACAAAATTGCATGCAAATTAACACAATTTATTTTGTGTGCTGAAATCCTCTTTGTGGACAAAGTCATAGAATCTTAGGTGAATCTGATCAAATGAACCACATTTTTTTTAAGAGACAAACCTTCGAAACAGTCAGATTTGACCAGGAACACAACGTGAGTGTTAAATTATTAAAGTGAAGTGTTTCTTCCTACAACAAATTACAAATAATAAGAAAATGAATAAAAATCATGGTGACATTTGGCTTTGTGTTCCATTTTTTCCCTCTCTCTCATTAGCCAATAATGAATATATCAATACTCAAACTCAAAAGCCATATTTCACAAACGACTTACCAAGGATGAGAAAGTGCGAACGGCACGTGTAGGAAGAACATTTTGTGCCAGAAATCTCATAGTGAAATCCACAGGCAGCCATCTCGGCTGTCGGCTGACACCGACTGAAACGATGAACCTGGAGAAAGTGGGTTTGATACCCATCACCTGCTGCCATTCACAGATCACTGCTGGTGACGGTGGAGGAAACACAGCAGATAAGAACTCTGTGTAGTACGGAGGGGGCGGGACTCACAAAGACTTCAAAAGACTAGAAGACTTGCGACTCGGAGGCAGGGCCCTTGAAGTTTGGAGAAAAAAAAAAAAAACTTTGTTCACTTTGTTCTTCTTCTTTTCTAAATATAGAACTGCTCGGCATGTGCGCCCCGTCAAGAATAACAAACGTGTTAACACGCAGAGCTCAGCGGCACATACAAACCAAGACGAACCACATTTAAGAGACTATTTGCTGGAATTTTGACCCGAGTGAGTTCGGGAACTCGTCAGCCTTTACTTTGCTTTCAAAGAACTGTATTTTTAATTTGGAAATTACCACATGCGCCAAAGCTGAGAGACGCATGTGATTGTGAAACTGTTCAATTTGACTAATGTGAGCAATTTAAGACCGGTTTCTAAAGGTGAAAGGTTATATAATTCAGACTTTCCCTAAACAGTCAATGTGACGTCAGTGTATAAATGAACTAAAATAAAATGCCTGTTTTTTTTATCATAGACATGTAACCTGACGAGGGGGGTTCAGTGGGTAGATCTGCTGTCTCAGCAGGAACGTCACTAGTGTTTTTATCTGTCATAACACAATGTTACTGTCACAGCATCAATATATATCGTCAATATCCACATCATCAATACAATGAGAAAATAGTTTAATATAATATCAGTAGTAGGGCTGCAAATAACCACTATTTTGATATTTAATTTACATTTGAGCTGTTTGTGTGTTATTTAATTGGTTCCTTTATAATCTCTGTTTAAAACATCTTACAGAATATATATCCTTCATGTTTAGTAACGATTCTCAGTGTGATTTCTATGTGGTGTTATGCACAAATAATTGATATTTGAACTCTTATGTTATTAATCATTGAGCTTTGCATTACAGATATTTTTTTTCTCCTGACTTGGGTGAGTTTGGTCTCGTTTTATGTTTTAAATCATTTTTATCTGTAGTTTTTTTTTTTTTTTTTGCAGTATTCTAACTATATTTGCTCTGGAACAACAACATGAAGTGATTCTGACACTTATGCAACACCTCACCTGATGATGGTTTCTTTTGATATCAGGTTTAAGTACATAACCTTGTAGCTTGTAGAAACATTCCATATATAGCAGGAAAACTGAAAAATAGGCCTTAAGTTAAGATAAAGCTTAAAGAGACCTTAACTTTGAAAGATATCTACTTGATTTGACCTTTTTGCAATCCATTCATCAAATAGTACGTCCGCATGATTTCCATATTAGTTTATCTCTCCTTCTCTCTCTCTTTTTTTTTTCACATCCAGTGATAAACAGAAAGATGAATACATTTCAAAGAGATTAATCCTCATATTGGCTCCAAACAAACATATTCAGAGGTAAAAAAAAAAAAAAAAAAAGAAAAGAGGATTTTTATGCTGCACATCTCTCCTTCGGGGCACATACACAGGAAGCTCACTTCACACCTCACTGACTAAGAAGCCCTAAAGAGCGTCAGTGAGCCTGTTTATCATCATCTCCATCTGAACACTGAAACTGTTGCAGCTGGAGAATAAAGTTTGAACCTCGCAGCTCTTGTGCAGATAAACGTAACTTTTTATAAGTCTAAACTGATTAAATATGAACCAAAAGCCATTCATACCATGTGCTGACGACTCACTGACCCCAGAGATGTTTTTGCTGGACGTATTAAAGGAATTCAAATTAGGGGAACTGAAACTGCGAGGATCAAATTATCGCTATCAAGAGAAGTTTCTGCAATTTGAAGAACACATTTGCCACAGGAGTCAGGTCATTTCCGCTAAACAGCTCATCTCGAGCTTTGCTCATATGTGAATTTCCCTTCCCCTTATCAGCCTCGAGATCAGTGATGAGCTGTAAACGCACTTGTGGGCTAAAAACGTTTGAATGTTCTGTGGGTAACTCTCACAGCTTTGATTAGGATCCTTTTCTTAGTCGTTGTCTTTCTGCTGATGTTTTCACTTCAACAACACGATACATTCAATGCTACGTTCACCTCAGAGGGAGGCTGCCACTCAGTGGGTTAATTTAAAATAGGATAAATCAGGAAATCAAATAAACTGGGGCATTTATTAACATATAAATTAAATTATTGAGTCCCTTATTACTATGCGATAAGGGCAGATTAATTTTCAGGTACAGGACACTCAGGCAGTAATAACAACAAAAAGTCAAACAGTAATTAAAACAGTAAAAAATATAATAAAGGCAAAGTTAAGCCAAGCAGACAAAAGCAAGAGAGGAGAATGAAGGATAAACATGGTTAAAAAAAAGATAGAAAATAAAGAACAGTTTCAAGTGTAAATTTATACAAATAAAAAGAATAATATCACATAAAAACAAACCTATAAAATCAGTTTTAAGAAGTGATTTTTAAGAAGTGAGAATTTAAGCAGTTTGTTCCAAAGCTGAAGGGATTTCGATTTAAATCGTTAGTTTGGAACCCACATCTGGATCTGAGGCGATGAAGTGGCTCATGTAGGATCAACACATCTGTTCTGTAGCTTGGAGCCAGACCCAGACCAGGGAGGTGTAAAATCCTCAAATCAATTCTAAAACAATCAGGAAGCCAGAGAGAGAGAACCTGGGAATGAAGTGATGTGACGTCGTCCGAGAGACAGAGACTTTTGTTTTGGTCCAGAATGTAAAGTTATAGTAATCAAGTGTTGAGAAGGTAAGCCCATGAATGACTTGACCCAGGTGAGAGTGTGAGAGTATCGGCTTCCTCCGGAAAATGGTTCTCAGATTAAATCAGTGTGAACCAGCCTTGAAGTTCACTTTAAGGCAAGGCAAGTTTATTTGTACAGCACGTTTCATTCAGTCATCAAGTGCTTCACATAAAACATTAAAGCATCAAGATACCATTTATAAAACAGTTGATTAAAAGGGTAACCATTTTAAAATAATTCAAATAAATTAGATTAAAAATCAAGAAATTGAAATTAAAACTAAAAAAACTGAAAAACAGTTGATTAAAAGGGGGATTAAAAACAAGGACAAAGTCGCAGTGCAGTGGAAAATAATGAAGAAGTGACATCAGTAATAGGCAGCAGAGTTGCAGCAGACGTGCAGTTCTCTGGGAGTTTGTTCCAGATGTGTTAACCTCTGCATATTTGGTTGCAACAGTGTTGCAACCAAAACCAAGCAAAAAACAGTGTTGCAACCAAACCAAGCAAAAACTACCAACTACCAACGATTACAAACTTATTTCAACTCATGTCATTCTTGTGCACCAAAAATGTTATGTTAAATGTATTATATCTTTACCCAAGAGTGTATGCAGGTTGTATTTTCAATGGAATCCACAAATACACTTTTGACATTGTTAGTGAACAGTTCCCTCCTGTGGAGAGTCTGTGTGTGAACTCAGAAAATATGAAGTAAGAAGAGCTGTGTGTCAAACAAACTCTGTGTGGTTCAACAGCAGCAACAAAGTGCACTTTATGTTATTTTATAACATTAAAATCCATGAAGACACGCATGAAATAATGTGAGAATCGTAAAAATAGCTCAAACAGTCAGATCAGAAGGACAACACATTTCAGATCTGAAATGAAACTTGAAACTTACAGTAAGTGCATCTCCAAATTTATCAGGACCAAAATTAAAAAATACATAATTATACAGCTCTGTTTTTTCTGGTTAGTAGTAAATATGTGTTCGGGTTATAGGAACATTTCTCTTTGAGTCTATAAACTACTGATAACAATTCCCAATAAAAATATTACTGTTTAGAGCAAAGAAAATGTCAAATGGGTGACTTTATTCCACTCCTGGTACCTCATTAAGCAGATTGAGGTGTGCCTGTGTTGAAATTCAACAGAGGCTGGAATACATGTAGAGATGCTGATTTCAGAAGAAATGCAGCAGTCTCTAGCTCGTTCTCTTCCTTCAAAGCCATCACTTGTCGACTGATCTTTGTGTTACAGAACTTCCCTTTATCCCCAGGAGACCTGCTCCTGTTGGTTAAATTTCTCATGAATCGCCATCAGTGTCATGGGTGGACGCTCCTGCTTTTCTAAGAACTCACATTCTTCAGAGGCATTTGCATACGGACCTCATCCAGTTGATGCACCTGCAGAAGCTCTTCTCATCTGCTCCATATTGTTTTTTTTTTTGTTTTTTTTAGATCAAAATCAAAATGTATTTATAGAGCGCGACTTGCAATTTATCTTTGCTTTACATGTACAAACCAAAACAGATAGAAGAACAACAAAAAATGTTAAAGATTTAAATTATAATAGAAACACATAATAGAGATAGCAAAATATTTACAATGACAATATCAAAAAGAGCTTTTTTCACCATTAGAACACACTTAAAAGGGCTTTAATTCATACCAATTAGATTAAAAACAAGTCATTGTAACATGTGATTATATGATTTAGGATTTGATGATGAAGTTTAAATAAATTTGTTCACCTCTTTAACCCTTTACCATCAATATCATTCAGTTTTACAATGAAAGATTTCTACAGAAACTTACTTAGTTACTGTAGTTTTGGGATAATTCAGTCTGGATTAGAGCAGCAGGTAACAACTAATTATTTTCACTGTCCTTTAGTCTGATGATTACTGTCTCAATTAATCGATTCCTTCTCTAGTCTATGATTTATTAGACACCAGTGAAAAATGAGATTAAAATGTCTTATTTTGTCAGATTCAGTCAGATTCAAACAGATTCAGTCATATAAGACCAATTGTCTGCCGACTGACAAATTGATAATATTGTGTCCTTAGAGCCTTACAGACAGTTTATTATAGGGTTAGGAATGTATAATTAAATAAATCTGAGAAGCTCAAAAGTGGTAATGATGTGTTCAGTAACAGAAAAGTTTATGCATGAATAGAAATTTAAGCAGAAGAAATTTACAGTAGATTGATCTAAATGCCGACATGTTCCCAGGTGTGGACACGTCAGATCAACACCAGATCACCATCTGACTGGGAATAATGATCTCGTTCTGTTTAATCTGTAAACTATAGCGGGACATGAAGTGTAGATAAGGCTCATAAAGAGCAGCTTCACTGCCTGTGGCTGTAAATTTTGTGTACGCACATGAATCCATCTTCAGTTTCTGCCTGACATGATTAATGGAGGGAAACGCTGAGCAAACTCTGGCAGCAGAAGAGATGTTTTCTGGGTGTGGTGACTGACATCAGACATGAGTCTGTTATAGAGAATAGTACTGATCCTCTAGGACTCAACTGGTTTCTATAGTAAAAAAGGTGGTTAAAAATGTGTTTAAGCCGCAATTACTATATTTACTCTTGTTACTTTTGTTTACCGTGCTGTGCTTTTGCATGTGTTAGTTTATCTCAGAGAAACAAAACATTTCTGCAGCTTTAACTGCAGCTAAAAAGATCCACAATGACTGTAAAACTACAGCGCTTGAAATCAGTCAAGAACTTATTATTATCTATTTAATTTTGGACTCAAAGCAGCTAAAACATCATAAAGCTAAAACATGTAACTCCAATGAAAGAAATATTCTGACCCCTTGTAACATTACATTATGTTACATGTTTTTATCTGGTTTATTTAATAGATTTTAATTATATGTTATTGAATCATAAAAAGTATCTCATATGCCTGCTTATTCCTCATCATGGCAGTCTGCTGGAGCCTATCCCAGCGCGTTACAGCGAGAGGCAGGGATACACCCCAGATGGTCACCAGCCAATCATAGGGCACACACACCATCCACTCCCACATTCACACCTACGGGCAATTTAGAGTCGCCAATTAACCTCAGCATGTTTTTGGACTGTGGGAGGAAGCGGAGTACCCGGTGAAAACCCACGCAGACACGGGGAGAACATGCAAACTCCACACAGAAAGGTCCCAGACCCAGGACCAAGGAGGTCTTGAACCTTCTTGCTGTGAGGCAACAGCGCTAACCCCTGCACCACCGTGTCACCCTCACAAAAAGTATGTACAATTTAATTTGTGTATGTTATATATACAGTACAGGCCTAAAGTTTGGACACACCTTTTCATTCAATGTGTTTGCTTTATTTTCATGACTATTTACATTGTAGATTCTCACTGAAGGCATCAAAACTATGAATGAACACATGTTTATGATGTAATGTACTGTGTAAGTTGAAATAACTGAAAACACATTTTATATTCTAGTTTCTTCTAAATAGCCACCCTTTGCTCTGATTATTGATTTGCACACTTTTGGCATTCTCTTGATGAACTTCAAGTAGCCACCTGAAATGGTTTTCACTTCATAGGTGTGCCTTATCAGGGTTAATTAGTGGAATTTCTTGCTTTATCACAGGCACAGAAATATAGCTAAAAGTTTTAATTAGGTTGGATTTAACTTCAATGTGTAGGAGTTAAACTATTACATTGACTGAATCTGCATAATTGATTGTAGTATACCAAAAAAAGATTTAAGTAATTTCATTTCAGTAATGTAAGTAGAAAACTTAAAGTACAATCAGTACAATCAATTTACTCAATTACAGTAAAGTCTACTGAAAATAATTATTCTGCAAGTACTGAAAAAAATTGTTATCAGTTTAAAAAATATAAGACACAATCAACTAAAAAATATGAAAAGTTTAAAGATAGCTAACGTTTTTTCAGTGAACATTAGTTAATAATAATACTTAATTATTAATAAACACTTTACAAGAATTGGAAAAGAGAAAAAGTTATAAAGATAAAATATCAAAAATTATAAAATTATAAAGTATTATAATGCAAAAAAAACAACATTACATATTAACAATTACAGTTTAAACACTAAAAGCATTTTAAAAAAGAAAAGTTAACAAGTTTTTTCATTGTTTGTAATTTATTATGTAAACACAAATTGTTTTTCAATAAGTTTTTCATTTTTACAAATATGTATTTTTTCTGTTTTTTTTTTTTTATTTTACATATAGTTATATTTTTATTCATTCTCAGTAATCCGCACATTAAAACTAAATAAATAATCTTAAAGATGAATACATTTTCTGTCATCTCTCTCATCAATTCTCCTATGTATATATATTAAATGCTAAAAGCCATTAGTAAACTATGATAACGGTTTCTATCTCCCTCTGGTTTGACTGTGTAGGAAGTGTTTATGTGTGACTTTGAATATCTTTTCAATACAGATGTTGTGTGAGTTCGCCCTCTAGTGGTTCATCTGTGTGGTGAACAGTCCTCTGCTGCTGTGGGATGAAAGTGATGCTGTGGTGAACCTGGTTTATAGCAGCACATGCAGCGATGGAGGAAGTTTCAACTCTCACATCATCTGAGAGTCAAAGCTTCATCTTCATCATCAGATCGACATCGAGTGGAGTGTATTTAAATGTCCAGATGTGAGCAGCTAATGAAATCGTCAGCTAATGAAAAGCACACACTCATTTGCTGAAGGTTACCACAACGACTAAACAAAAGGTGTCTGACAGCAGTAAACAAGACAGAGAACATGACTCCATTCATTAGGCTTTTTCTTTATTATTCTCTTTATTATCCCTGCACCTGCCTCAGTGACTCTTTACTCATTCATCTCATACTGTTAAACCAGTAAAACCACAGCTTTACTTTTGTTCGTGGAGCAGCTTCTCATGAGCTGTCAGGGGTTTATTACGTAGGAAAAGTAGCAGGAAAGGTTTCTTGTCACCATGTTTTATGTTGGATGCTGGTTGCCATGGCAGGAATGGCATTAAACTGTGACTCATTAGGGAGCAGAACAATTTAGAAAGTCATTTGTTTTGTTTCTTTCACTTTGACTCAGACTGAACTATCGAAAACTGTTGGCTGTGTTTCCATGAATTAATGCACAAACATCCCTGATCCCCGGAGAGTTGCGTGACCTTTGTTTTCCTCTCACACCAGAATCATGTCACAGTTCCCACTCATTCTGTGAAACATCTCAACAACTATTAGATGGATTCACATAAAATTTGGTAGAAACCGCCTCTGTCTCTGGAGGATGGTGAATCCCACTGAGGTTGATTATCTGCAGCTGCAGTTTATTGACTACACATGGAGACGTTCATAAATCAAAACTGAAGAATGTGGATGTTTTCTTGTTGCAGGGATGTGTACGATATCTAGGCAGCGTCTTCATGGAGCTGGATGAGCTGGGCGTTTTTTAAAGCTGTTGTTTTTTGAATAAAAACCCAGAGAGATTTCATCATCATCACTCATCATCGTTAGTCCTGAAAGTCCTGAAGTTAAACATATATCATTTTCACTAGTGCACAGTGACCTCACATGAATCCAAACCTGACCCTGAATGCCAGTAAAGTAAATAAAATGATAAGGACTACAATTAAATACAGATACTTAATGAGATAGTGAATCAGGAAACAAATAAAATATAGGGAGTGGTACACTGGAATTATCTTTTTTATTGAATGATAAAACATATACAAAGATATAAGTAAAGAATATCAACTCATTTAAAGTAAAACAGTCATCTGCATATAAGAATAAGAAGGCACAATATTAAAGGACAATAAAGAATCAATTAATCAAACTTTATATAGCACCTTTTATAAAATGCAAAGTGCTTTCCGGAATAAAAATAAGAAATAGGCAAGATAACAACAAAAACAATACACACTGTAACAGACATTGATACACACATACACAAATGTCAGTAGAATCACTGCATTTTTTTTAATTCATTCTAAAATGTACTGGCATTCCTTAAAACATGCAAATTTAACTCAATTAAAAGTAATTAGAAAATCCTTTTATTTTTTGTGTTATATTTTTTAAAAGCAAAATATTTGGTTGGTTCATTGTCTGAATGTTAAATTTAATTAAGGTTAAGATACAGAAAAATGGTCAAAAGTTTTAATTAGATTGGATTTAAATTAAAAATGTAGGAGTTAAACTAATACAATGACTGAATCTATGTAATTAGGGCTCCAGGGCAATGGCACAGAGTCTACTCCCTACAGCTTTGAAATAGCTGTATATACCTTGGATTTTTGTTTTTATTCCTCTTCCAGGTAGATTTCGGCACTTACCCGTTCAAATTACAGGTCCTTCTCAAAATATTTGCATATTGTGATAAAGTTCATTATTTTCTGTAATGTACTGATAAACATTAGACTTTCATATATTTTAGATTCATTACACACCAACTGAAGTAGTTCAAGTCTTTTATTGTTTTAATATTGATGATTTTAGCAAAAAAGTAAAGAAAAACCAAAAACCTCTGTCTCAAAAAATTAGCATATTTCATCCAATCAATAAAAGAAAAGTGTTTTTAATACAAAAAAAGTCAACCTTCAAATATTTATGTTCAGTTATGCACTCAATTGGGAATCCTTTTGCAGAAATGACTGCCTCAATGCGGCGTGGCATGGAGGCAATCAGCCTGTGGCACTGCTGAGGTGTTATGGAGGCCAATGGTCAGTAAACCATTTACCAGTGGTTTTGGTACTGTGAGCAGGTGCCAGGTCATGCTGAAAAATGAAATCTTCATCTCCGTAAAGCTTTTCAGCAGATGGAAGCATGAAGTGCTCCAAAATCTCCTGATAGCTAGCTGCATTGACCCTGCCCTTGATAAAACACAGTGGACCAGCAGCTGACATGGCACCCCAGACCATCACTGACTGTGGGTACTTGACACTGGACTTCCAGTCTTCCTCCAGACTCTAGCACCTTGATTTCCGAATGACATGCAAACTTTGCTTTCATCCAAAAATAGTACTTTGGACCACTGAGCAACAGTCCAGGGCTGCTTTTCTGTAGCCCAGGTCAGGCACTTCTGCCGCTGTTTCTGGCTCAAAAGTGGCTTGACCTGAGGAATGCAGCACCTGTAGCCCATTTCCTGCACACGCCTGTGCATGGTGGCTCTGGAAGTTTCTACTCCAGACTCAGTCCACTGCTTCCGCAGGTTCCCCAAGGTCTGGAATCAGCCCTTCTCCACAATCTTCCTCAGGGTCCAGTCACCTCATCTTGTTGTGCAGCGTTTTCTGCCACACTTTTTCCTTCCCACAGACTTCCCACTGAGGTGCCTTGATACAGCACTCTGGGAACAGCCTATTCGTTCAGAAATTTCTTTCTGTGTATTACCCTCTTGTCAATGATGGCCTTCTGGAGAGCAGTCAGGTCAGCAGTCTTACCCATGAGTGTGGTTTTGAGTAATGAACCAAGCTGGGAGTTTTTAAAAGCTTCAGGAATCTTTTGCAGGTGTTTAGAATTAATTTGTTGATTCAGATAATTAGGTTAATCGCTCGTTTAGAGTACCTTTTCAGTCAGTCATTTTCTATACCTGCTTATTCCTCATTAGGGTTGCAGGGGTCTGCTGGAGCCTATCCCAGCGCGTTACGGCGAGAGGCAGGGATACACCCCAGATGGTCGCCAGCCAATCGTGGGGCACACACATCATTCACTCACACACACAGGCAATTTAGAGTCGCCAATTAACCTCAGCATGTTTTTGTGGGAGGAAGCCGGAGTACCCGGTGAAAACCCACGCAGACACGGGGAGAACATGAAAACTCCACACAGAAAGGTCCCAGATCCAGGACCAAGGAGGTCTTGAACCTGCGACCTTCTTGCTGTGAGGCAACAGTGCTAACCCCTGCACCACCGTGTTGCCCGTACCTTTTCATGATATGCTAATTTTTTGAGATAGGAATTTGGGGTTTTCATGAGCTGTATGCCAAAATCATCAGTATTAAAACAATAGAAGCCCTAAAATATTTCCGTGGTTGTGCAATGAATCTAAAATATATGAAAGTTTCATTTTTATCAGTACATTACAGAAAATAATAAACTTTATCACAATATGCAAATTTTTTGAGAAGGACCTGTATATATCAAAACATGCATCTTGGTCGGGAATGGTGTGCTATTACATTTACTTGTGAAATATACCTTTTCATGACCTAAGTCATTGAAAAACTGTGTAAGATTTCTCATAGGGAATGAATGGGACGAGGTCAAAAAAACAATAAATCATCAGTTTTTGCACTGCCAACTGCTGCCTACTGCTCGGGCATTCTTTCACCTAGAGACTGAATTCAAACTTTAAACTGTAGACACATGTTTTGATTATTAATGTATTATTCCAAGGATATATAGTTTTTGATCAATCACTGATCAATAACTATGATCATTTTTGCAGAAATTTTGACTTTTAAAGGGAACCCATTGGACGGAATGTTGGTGCGTCAGTAGGTTACATCATCGCTTTGAGTGTAGGAGAACAAAAAAAAAATCTAGAAATTTGCTCTTTCCACTCTCCTCTCAGCCACAATTTACAACAATCACAGGCGATTTTTTTCCAAATTGTTCTGATTCCCACAATGTGCTCAAAATATCTGACAAATTTAGTAAATTTGAATGGGCATCCTCTAAGTGAGATCACGTCTGTCTCTGCTCCTCATTGACTCCAATACAAAGATTTTCAAGAGAAGCAGAACAGACCTCTGTTTTAAACTAGCCAGTCTCCAAAATATTTATTGTAGAAACACCAAATCACACCAAAACTTACAGCGATGATGGTCCATGTTATTTTCTGAGAGGAGCTACCGTTTTGTCAGTCAAAGCTCAAATAGGAGACCAGTGCAGAGGGAGAAAAATGCTGTTTTTCTCCACATTTCTGTCTGCTTCTACCTGCAGTGCAGCTGTTGTCATTGGCAACCATCTCAAGTCGCAGTGGCAATCTTTGAGGCTCAGGCCACAGCTCGTTAAGGTTTATAACAAATACCTGGCGCTCGTTAGCACGTTTAAACACTGCTCACAAATCAACACATATGATGAACTAAACATAATGTAAACATAGCTTTTTCAAAACTTTCTAGAGGTATTTTCTAGATCATTTTAGTAAACCAACAATAAAAAATTATAAATAATGTATTTGAGTAAAAATCTAATGGAAAAGTAAACTAGATACTACTCAAAAATTATTCTGCAAATATTGAAATAATATAAATACAACCAGTTTAAAACATAAAGTACAATAACTTAAACATATATCTAGAGTTAGATAAATTAATTTTGTGCAACCACTTGACATAATGTATATGTATGTATGTATGTATGTATGTATGTATGTATGTATAAATATACAGGAATATTCAGCTGGGTTTAATACATTTGTTGTTGCTGCTGCTCTTTTGTGGTTTTAAAAAAAAGTCTCAGGTTTTGATTTAGAACCTTTCTTTTGGAACACAGAAGAACAAAACTAATCTGATAGAGTGTAATCTGTCATGTTTGCTGATCTGATCAATCTGATCAGCTGCAGCGTCCAATCAATAACTGAACCCTATCATGGAGGTTAGTTATTTTCCCTGAGTGGATCACATACCTCAGAAGGTTAAAACTGTCCGTGTTTAGTTTGGCAGGAGGAGTGATCTGATTGGTCCGCCCTCGCACGTTGTGGGCGGGGTTTGTTTTGAGCACCAAGCTCTACCTACTTGTGCAGCAGCGGGCGGTGACAGGCGGACAGAAGGACAGTCAGCGTGGACTCTTCTCTTCACCGCAACCAGAGACAAACTCCGCACGGAGGAAACTTTTCACCGCAGCTGAGTCTTCGGCCTGACGTTCGCCTCCTTTTTTAAACAGGTCCCATTAATCATTTTAATCGATAACTACTGACTTTCAAGGTCGTGACTTTGTTGGTTTTTTAAAAGTATCCTTTGATGTTCGCGGCTCCCCGGCGAACATGAGCTCACCGCACAGGTGCGCGCGCTGCTTAATTAACGGCCACGTCGCTTGAATCCAGATACATTACGTGGTATTTATCAGTGACGTCATGGAGTTGGAGCACTTTTTGGCATCTGGAAGCGGCGGCGGCAGCCTGGCGTCGTCGGGTTCAGGAGGCAGCAGCTTGTCCGGGGAGGGAGCAGGAGAAGAAATGGAGACGACCGCGGAGCTGCTGGACATCAAGGTTCCTGCACCTGGAGAAGAAGGAGAAGATGAAGAAGAAGAAGAAGAGGAGGGAAGTCACAACAACTCTGGATCTGAAAGAAGCGGGAACGAAGAAGAAGCGGTTAGAAACGCTGAGAATGACAAGGAGACACCGGAGGATGAAGAATGTGACGAAGACGAAAAGGTAAAGGCAGCAGAAAGTGTGTATGTGTGATTGAGTGTGCGCACGCGTATGTGCAGTCGTTAATATTAATAAAATTATCAGTTAAAGTATTTAAGCTAATTTTGACACCGCTGTCAACAAATTAGGAAACAGACACCTGCAGCACCTTTTCTACTGTTTGTTCCCTGGTTTCACATGTCATGACGTCAGAAAGTCTACACAGGCTAATTATAATTCATGCTTCACTCAAGTTTTATGTCCTCATCATCATCATGTGTCAGCTCCTCAGTACAGCACCTGAGCTGTTGTTCAACTGCTTCTGTTTTATTCACTCAATGCCTGATGTATCAATCAATCAAACATTCCCTCGAAAGATTTCTTCATACACGTCAGAGCAGCTCAAAGTGCTTCACAGATGACTGACAGGTCGATTTGAAAAAGACAAAACCAGTGTAGACCTTTTTTTTTTTTTTTTTTTTTAAAAAAAAAAAAAACACAACCAAAAGGAGAAAACAAAACCAACTGTTTGAGATATGCTCAAGTAAAAAAGATTTAAAGATTTCTTACATGTGATTTGCCATTCAGAAAATGCAATAAACAAATCCACCGAGTCACAAAGCTGAGCATAAAGACAAAATTCACCTATTTAACAATGAAATCCACTGGAAATCCATTGGATGCTTTTCTTCATCAAATAGGACAGTGGATTTAATATCTTTGGACATGAAGACTTGAAAACATGATTTTTTCACATATCACATGTATTTCACAACAAGTGCTACTTTTTTAAAGCATCAGTAGAGTAAAGAGCCATATATGCAGTTATTACAAAAATAGACTCAATAACCACAATTAAGCAACAACGGTTTGCAGTGGCGGAGTCTCGGAGGAAAAGTTCTTCCTTCTTCCAGCTGGATTTGGCAGAATCTTGATTCAACAGGTTGCTCCGCTGTTTGTCTGTTAGGAGAAGTCGTCTCACCAAACAGAAACGTGATCTAATGACATCGGGATGGGTTTAACCAGGCTATGGGTTGTGTGTTAGTTGTGTAACTCAAATTGACTTTTATAAAAGACAACGGGAGGTGATCATCTAGTGTCAGTAAAGACCAGGATGAAGCCAGTTGAGTCCTATTCACAGAAAAAAGTACATGCATACAAGAAAGGTTCCAGAAACCAATTACACAGCATTAAAGATGAAGAAGGGATAGTTTGCACACAAACTCTTATGTAAAAATAAGCAGGGGGTAAAAAATATTGGAATATTGTGTTTTTCCAATATTGCTTGGCCCCTATTTCATAGACTAAATGATTAGTTGAACAAATAATCTGAACTTTAGTGCAGCCCTAAAAAAAAAAACCATTGACACTGCTTCACAGACATATCCAGATCCAGGATACTTCAAAAGATTCTTTGAAGATTGGATGAAGAAAGATTCGTGATGTTTGCTGCATGGGAAAAAATGTGAATCACTTTCCTAATCAAAACAAAGATGGGAGCCAGGAAATTACACCTCCTTGCACAATTTGTACAAACCTGTTTAACTATCAGCAGTATTGGCACATATTGATGTTTCTTGCCAATATATTTTAATATTGTTCTTGGGGATATTTCATTTCAGGAAATACAGTTGCAAATTGAGAAATGGGGTAAAACATTTAATTTGGGCAACAGATGGAATATTTCTCCAACCAGATGGGTAGAAGAGTCTCTGTGGAAATACTTTTAAGATTGTTACTTTAACATCACTTATGGACCGCTGGGTTTTTCACATCGTGTGTGTGTGCTCAGCTCTGTATCTCGGCTGTAATACATGAGAGGAGTGTTGTTTACTCAGGAAACAGATGGGAGGGAAAATGAGGAACACAAAATTCATGCCTCAGCCTTTTAATGGATTGGATAGATGCTTCTGCAGATTGGTTCAACTGACTCAGATGAGCAAAAATCTGCAGGCTCGTGTGTGTGTGTGTGTGTGAAGGGTGTGTTTGATATCAAGCCTCTAAACTTTTCCAAAATCATAATTCCATTCAAAGTGACTTCAGGCTGTAGGTGTGGTGGGCTGTTTGTCAGTTATATTGTCCAATATAAGCAATAAAAGAACATTGTGCAACATTAGTCATTTAGGCTATTACTCCACACTCTGATGCTGTGTTGCAGAGCAGTGCAGCAGTAGGTAGGTAATGGCTATGTTATGGTGTGACGCATGTCTCAGTCATGGATCAAAAAATATAATTCTTTGGAGGTTGGAAATCCACAGACCTGCAGACGGGGCTCAAGTTGTATTTACTGTGAAAATGGCATAAGTTACTACTCATTTCTGTGTTTATCCGGGATCACTGTTCATAAGCACAACAGACTCCAACATGCACCAACATTCCATTTTTGAAAATAGCCCTAAGCTGGTGTCATATTTACTAACAGGCTGCTTATCTAATTTGGTTGTGGCTGAATAACAGTTTGACAGCCCATTAGCTTAATAGAGGTGATGTATCACAGCCTCCGACCAAGTTTGGTTTCTTATTTCAATCTCTCTCAAAGTGCTTCACTGCTGAAATTAATACATTGAATTAAATGGGAAAGGTCTATTCAGTAAAAGATAAGTCTTTTCTTAAGTGTAGACTAAATTATTTTCATTTAGTTTTTTTTTTTTTTTGTTGTAACTTCTTGAATCATTTTTAACATTTTTTTCAATAATTTGGTCCACCAAATCCACCTTATTCTAACTATATTTACCCCCCAAAACAATTTCTTCCTATTAGATCATTATTTAATAACATGTACGTTCTTTTAAAAAAGCACATTATCTTAACCAGAGCAATTTTAACCATATCATATACCCACCTCACCAAGGTGAGAATGTGAGCAACTGTCTGATTCATTCTGTACATGCTAGGATATGCCCACTTGTCAATGGTCCAATAAAATTCCTCCTAACATATTGTCCCACCTTTTTATACAGTTCATACTGTAAAAACATAACTATGTGGACGATAGATACTCTTTGAATGCTGTTTCAATTTAATTTGAACGGAGATTTGTGGTATAAGATTGGCTTGTTGACCTCTTCTGACACATCTCACATTTGTTTTCATTATCTTGATTTGGTGTGAAATAAATATAAATCCTGCAAAGATATTCCAGTCGAGCCCCAGAATAAAAATGGATCCAGAAAAGAAATGTAATTAAAATTTAATATTGGGTTAATTTCCTACTTCTACCAACAGCAGTTTTGCTGAAATTTAAACGGGCAGTAAAAAGAGAAGCTTGGCCTACGTTTGAACCAGAGGGATGAACCGTGTGCCCCTTTCCATCCATCTCTTTGAAATGTCAGTTTGACGTTCATTTAAAACCGGTGACCTCTCCTGTGCTGGACACAGAGCAGCAAATGTAATTTGACCTGCTGGACGGAGTTAAACAGACACCTCAGTGGCCAAAACATCCACAGCAGATCAGATGTCGTGCGGGTGAAGAGGAGCCTTCCAGCCGTAATCACTGCAGAGATAATTAGGGAAATCTGACCTTTTGACTTATGTAATCTATAACTTCTGTAGGGTTATAAATGGAAAGTCTTCTGAGAACTGATGGCTCCTCTCAGCACCGACCAGCTAGGTTACAACTTACCAGACCTGGCACTGCCGTGCAAGTTCCAAAGCATGAGATGCTCTCTGCATGTACTGTATGCTGCTTTTTTTCCCTGCAGTGTTTATGTGATGCCTGCTTATCTTCAGAGAATCTCAGGGTTATTAGTTCATCCCAGACATCTAAATCAGTCCAGTGTTGGTGGGCAGTGGCAGAGAACATTATCTACAGTCATGATGAGATTATCCCACGCATAATCCTTTCTTTTATGCACTAGATAACAGAAAACAGTTCAAATAGGGAGCATACAGGCCAAATTATAAACGGCACAATTGATAGAGCAGTTACTGTCATTTATGGTGTCATTTATTGCAAGTTTGATATTTGCTGCTGCTTTTCACTGTCCAATATAAAGAATAATATTATTTTAGTGTCATTGAATGTGTGTATTCTGCAGGTTTCCCTTCACAAACCATTTTGTATAAGAGCTGCAGTTTCTGTAGAAATTATCCTTTTAGTTTCCCATCTGCCTTCTAAGATAAATTTAAGACTGTATGATTTAATCTAAGGGCATACACATTAATTTTATGGCTTTATGCTGTAACTGACTCTGACACACTGCTCGCCAACATACACAATCTGTCAGTTTGTTAATCATTTCTTATTCATTATCTTTATATGTTGTACTGCTTTTATATACCCCCATAAATCATAATCCTTTGTCTCATGCTTTCTTGTTTCCAGTTGTGTTGATCTCACCGTTTCCCTTTTCATTTTCTTACATTTGTTTTTTCTGCAGCAGCAACTGTTTGCTTTTCAGTTTTTCTCATCATATGGATTCAAACCTTAAACGCCCCATATTATAGAAAACAAATGTAAGAAGAAGGCAATGCTGTTTCAAAATGCTCTATGCACAGAGAAAACACAGGCTGTATTCAGAAATGGTCTTAAAATGAGTCGTCAGGACTTAATGTGAAATTGTGATGTCACAACTAGACAGTGCCCACTCCCCATTCACAGCCATTTAAATCAGCCAACCAGTTCTTCCTTGAGCTGCCAAAAGAAGCTTGACGAGATGTAAAAATATACTGAAATGATTTTTTGTATCAAGCCTTTAATTAAAATCCAGAAAAGTGCTTAATATGGGAAATGTCTTTCAGTAGGATATATAAGATGTTTGAAATGGATGTTACCTTTATGGTTTGTGAAGTGATATAGGAAGAAGAATGAAGTGGGCAGGTCCTTTTGAGATGGATCTAGGGCTGCACCTAGTACTTATTTTCATTATCTGTTCATCTGTAGATTATTTTGCCATTTAATTGTAGTCTATAAAATAGTGAAAGATCTCAGAAGCATATTCACTTATAAATAGTTGCAGATGATTTGATTAATGGGATAAGTGTTGCAGCGTTGTATCACTATTCCTTTCCCTCTTCATCTCACATTCCAGGTTTAATCTGTCAGTTTTTGTAATGACTGCAGATGTTTGTGCAGTAGTTACTTGACAATCGGGTGGATCAGCCTGAGTACACAGTGTGAACACCAACTGAACGGCTTCCTCAGCGCCTGGATAGATGCTAAATGGATTGTGTCATGCACTACTGATGCCAGCCCCAGTAAAAATAAACAGTTATAGGTAGTGGTTAAGCAAAGTGACCTTAAATATGCTGTAAAGAAGGTGTTTATTTATTTTGTGTGCTTCTAACCGTCTTTTCCTACTCTTTATATCCTTTCAGTGAAATGTTATTTATTACAGACTCTACATCCATCCATCTCTTTCTCTCTCCCAGCTGTCAACTAATTCAACCCTGTGTTTGCATTCCACTCTGGGTGATGGATCTGTGTGGACCGTTCATATCATTTACAACATGATTGCAGTGGCCAAATAACAAATGACTTCCCTAAAATCGAATCAATAATGAATAACAAGTTATAAATGTTGGCGCTGAAGAACAACAAACAACCCACATAGAGACGCAGTATGTGGCTCCACTTAAATGAAATGTCACCCCTTCCCTGTGGAGCAGTTTGGTTTGAAGGAGCTGGCTCATTCCTTGCTCTGACTAATGAGTTTGTTCAAACGGGGACTAACCACGTGGGACAACACCAAGTTCAGCTTAATAGATACATACTTGTATAAATATTATGAATTTCTGTTGAAAGAATAATGCATGAAAACTAATATACAATTGCCAGAAATATTGCAGTCTATTTATGTAATCAATTATTAACTTAAAGGTACAGTGAGTAAGATTTAGCAGCATCTGAACTATAATATGCATATCAAATGTTTTACTTTGTATAAAATTCAATCAAAATAAGAGGAGTTGTGTTCTTATTACCTTAGATTGACCTGTTTTTGCCATGTTTCTACAGTATCTTGGAGTGGACAAATCAAACAATGGCTCTAGAGACAGATTAGTGTTTTTTCTTTACAACTGCTTTATGTTCTCTGACATGTTTGGGAACTTGGTTGGTTACAGTGTGCAACATCACCATTAGATTCCACTGAAAATCACACACTGTGCCTTTTTGAGTCTTTAATCAAATAAAACAAATCCAATATTTCTGTTTCTGGTTTTAGCTTCAAAAATATGAGATTTTTCTGTTTTTATGCTGAATGTATAATTGTAAAATGAACATGTTTAAGGTTTTTCTCTGTGTGGACTAGGTTTTACATGTGAGATCAACACAGATTAGTTTCTGAGCCGGAGCAGAGCCAAACCGCCAGGCTCCAATATGTGTTATTGTTGGCATGAATAACGCAGCTATAAGGGAAGTGATTCTTTGGTTTCAAGGCAGCAGCTGACTAACAGTTGAATCATTGTAATTGAAATATATATCTCACTTTGTAGGATCCAGGCTCTCTGGTTTTGACTCTAAACAAGTCAGCTCACGCTCTGCTACTGATTAACTAATCTTTGTTTTGTTTTTTTCATAAATGTGTTTATCAGAAGCCGCTCAATCATCAAAGTGCAATAATAAATCACTTGTGTGACCATTTACTGAACATTGTAAACAGTTTATCAGCTGTGACCACTGATCTGGTTGTCTACTCATTACATGCAATGGATGGACTAATGAGACTAATATTTTTAATGGCTGTATCAGACTCAGATTAGTTAATTGAAATCTAAGTATATTAAGAGTGTTTTTACATTTTTTAAATTGATGCAAATTAATGTCTGACTGGAAGTCTGGAAGTGCACATTTATTAGTTTAAAAGCTGATTGTTGTTGCCTGTTGGTTTATTATGGACTTATTTGAAGCCCAGAGTTGCAGCTTATGCTTGGAACCGTCTTCCCTGTTTGAAGTTAGGATAGCGAGATGGTGCCTTTCACACTCTATATATGTCGTCCTACCTCAGACTGAAGAAAAGAACCTCGCTTACTGTCACATGGAGCGCTGCATGATTGGGCTGATGCTAGCTGCGTTATTATTGGACAGGTTTTCATAAAAAAAATACAATTAAACCTCCCAAAATATTGTGACAATAGTCCATCACAGTGGGAATCCACATGACGCACATCAAAGCTTAAGTCTTCAAATCTAATTATCAGAACAATTATCTACAAATTGAACATGAGGACTAGCCAGACCCGGATTTCCCCTCAGCGAAGCAGCCAATCACAGAACAGGGGAGGGTGCAGCATGATTATGACGAAACACAGAAGCGACTTTGCTGATAACTGTGGATCCAACATGGTGTCTGACAGTAATTTATCTTTTGATGCAGCCTTAGTCAGTGTGACAAGTAATTTAGAAGACAAGTTAATAAAAAAAAAATTAGCAACTTTTAACAATTTCATCGTCAGTGGGTATGTTTGATATGAACGGATAGTTTCCAGACCGAATATTAATCTATATTAAGATGAGGTCTGGTGTTCGCCAGGCTACACTAGAACACAGATTTTATGGATTTAGACCATAATGAATTGGTGAAAACAATAACTGAATTGTATATCTAGAGAGAGGTTGTCACCTTTTCGTATTTGGAGTCCGTTTGAGCATCGTACTCTCAGTGGCACTTTGAGTTTTCTTAAATTTTCTTGGAAGCTGTGGAAAATCCTAGTCGCGTTTAGAGCTTATGCTTAAAGGCGTATTCTCAATATAAGGAAATGACACAGTTGGTATTTAGTGATGTCTCATTCAGCGTGTGTCATCTTAGTTTTTTTTTTTTTTTTTTTTTTTTTTTTTTTTTGCATTGTTCGCTGGAGAACAATGTTGAAGCAAAGGGAAAAACACCCAGGAACATGATGATTCCAGTGAGATTGATCATTTGTTGAGGATTTTTTTAACTTAGATTTTAAATGATCACCTTGGAATGTGTGTTAATTTCATATATTTTTTTTATTATACATTACATCTCTTTTCTCTTGTATATTTTTGTAGTGTCTGAATACCTTGAAAAGCACTTAAATATGTAGTAATTCCTAATTCTAAACAGTCAAATTGAACCAATAGTAAGTAAAACTTTATTTATATAGCACCTTTTTTAACCACAGTTACAATGTGCTTAACAACAACAGCGATGACTACCTTTTTACCCTAATCTCAATCTGTCGTAATCCTTTGATTGGCTAATTGGTTTATTCCACGTGTGTCTACTCCCTGCTGTTGGAAGGCAACTGTCACTCATTGCGTCAGTGCTTGTTGGTCAATATTTGCTTCTGTTCGGAAATCTTTAACTCTCCATTTCTCTTTGCCTTGATCCTAACCTGGTCGCCTGCCCCTAAATATAAATAAGCAGCTATTTATTTAAGCAGGCGGCCCGTCAGGTGGTTAGAGGGACATCCAGTGTCGCTGCTCTGTGGCTAAGAGGATTAACACAATCGAATGTTCCTGTCCTTCCAGGTTCCATCTTTGATTCTTGACTTTCTTTCTCCCCATGCGTCTGGCTTGAATCAACACTGTCTGTGAGGATCGAGCATTTGAACTGATAGTGGAGCTTAAGTTTGTTGATAGTCAAACAATGTCTTTTGGTCGGAATTCAGCTGCAGGTCAGTGTACATCATCGCAGGGAATCAAGGTAAGAGGCTCCAACTGTTGCTGGTAGGGGAACAATGTAGGAGAATATAAAGTCCTTGTAATATATTCTGTATTTGTTTTTTCTTTGTGCTTGTAAGCAGTCATATAGATTTGTTTCGTAAATCCTCCTAAATGTATCTATGTACATGTTCACTCATCAAAAACTCAAACTTTTCAATATAATATACGTTCACTATAACCTTGGCAGTGTCAACAAAAACTGAAAATACAGAAGCTTCGTAAATGTAGAGTTTACAGCTGAGCTGGTTTATTAAATTGCATGCGTGTTCTAATAAGGTGCTTGTGCATGTAGCAGCATTATTCTCTCGGTCCCATCATCCAAATTACTGTGTGTGTGTGTGTGTGTGAAGCTTGATGTAATATTAATTTTCTGTGACAGTAACTTGACAAGTTTACTTGGAACAAAGTTATTGTTTTCCTACCCAACTTGGCTTAGCAGTCCAAAAACAGTCTTACCCTGCAGACGGATTAACTCTAAGAGCTGTTTGCGTTGACGCAATCGGTAGCATTTCAACATTTTAGCTACTACAGTGTTGACATTAGCACCAAATCACAAAATCTGTGCAGTGATGTATGTTTGGTTGTTGTTACTTTTTCAAATGTGGTGGGAATGTGGTGAGAAGAGTATGTTTAATACATCCGCTGGGAGTTTGTAAAGGATCCTGTCCTGTTATGGTTTCTCTGTCACTTGACCTCTTGTAGTATATTTCATGGCAGATATCCCAGATGCAAATCACGACCAAAATGGAATCCAGTTCCTTGGCTTCAGGCCTATCAGTACACTAGATTTAATGTAATGCATACACTAAGTTTCCAAGGCGCTCAGCAAAAACACAGGTAAACAGACTTCCTCAGTAGAAGAAATAATGCAGAGTTTACTTCTTTACATGCTTAAGATAATGAATCTTAACATGGTTAACCTTATAAAAACGCCAAAGGAAAAGACCCCTGTGTTTTTCTAACTTTAGATCATGTCAACACAGGAAGCTGAGATCCCTTGTGAGAGCACACAAGAGTTCAAAGACACAAAGCCTAAGATTTTCTTCAGCTAAAGACGGGAAAGTGTCAGTTTAAGGAGAATAACAAAGTGTCGGCTGAGTGACTGAAACACGGCGTACCCTGTGGAGAGGTTTAATTACACAGTTATTTGGATTTGAGCAGCAGGACTTTTAAGTGTGCTGTTTTAGCCTCATGAGTAAACACAAAGATCCTTAGTACAGAGAGCAAGGGAAGTCAGGCCAGACTGGAATTTGGGGAGAGTTGAACAAGACAGATGTTGGGTGGCAAGGTCGGCCAGAACAGAGTTTGCTCCGCTGCGTTTGACCCTGAGAAATAGAGCAATAACCATGTTCCCTATCTCAAGAGGTCACTCATTAAAATTCACAAAGTAAGTATTGAAATTAATTATATAATCACAACATGTTATTTTTAAGAGTTAGTCGGTTACTAAAATGTCTTGGCCCTTGGTGTTTACAGAGACAGAAACAACAATTCTTCTTTTACATTTCTTCAACAAACTTGTCCCCCGAACAACAATTGGCCGCTCATATCTTAGCAACCGTAACTAGGCACAGCAAGCCTGTCAAGCTTTTTTTCTACATGCTGAAGCATGTGCACGAAACTCTAGTAAGAGTGATACTCCTGATCTGGAGCCTTTCATTTTACCCTTTAGTACTACTAGGACTAATTCGTAAAGATAAGAGTGTAAGATTTAGTGGCGTTTAGCAGCATCTAGTGGAACAGACTTGACAGAAATGAAATGTTTTGTCTATAATTCACAACATTAGTTTCTAACTCACAAGTCACAAATAATGCAGTTCATTTAATTCCTTAGCTTGGGACATGAATCCCTTGTTATTTAAAATATCTGGAAACATTAAAAAGTTAACTGGAGGACTTTTTTTTTAAACCACCTTGAACATTACAGAACATCGGAAAATGACAGTTTCATTTTGACTATCACTGACTTTCATTTTGACTTATCATCTTTTCCAACAATACCAAAAACGTGAATCGTCATTCAGCTTCACGTACGGCAGGATGACCGAAACCTTGAGGGGCATAGCGACAATAACCAAAGGGCGGGGCTTAGCAAACAGTCAATTCAAATACATTATTATTTCTGACTTTTAACTTTCTGGGTGCAGAATAAATTAAATCTAAAATCCTTCATTCTGCGTGAAACAACAAAGATTGTTTATCTCAAATCTGATGATCAGATTAGGGAGAGAGCGAGTTTCTTAACTGTGAAGCATCAAACGACAGGCCCCTTTAATCTTTTGAATCATTACTCAGTAATATTGAGAATTGCTTTGAACATATTAGAATGAAAACAAAAAGTTGGACATGACTATGTTAAATGGCAAAATATCAGCAGTGATGGAGTGAGGTTGTGTTTGATGGGTTGTCTGTGGTGTAATTTACACATGAACATGAAGCTACAGATTTTGGCTTTAAAAGCTGCATTTGGTCACGTCTATGTTCAACATAAACCACAGAGAATCTACACTATAGTTTTGTTTTTCTTCAGCAGAAAGCAGATTTTTCTTCCCCTGAAAACTACAAACCCAAGTGAAAAGAAAACAAAAGCTGTTCTGCTCAGTGGATATATGATTTTTTTTTTTAGATACAGCAAGTAAGTGAAAAGTGTGATTTAATTATAACTGATCCATGTGATTCTCGGTTGTTTTGATCGAAAAGAACGTGATGAAGAAACAATGTCAGGCAGAGAGACGAGTGAAACAAAGGGCAGTGATGACTGGAAAGCGTTAGCGATGAAATGCCTCTTGATGTATGCTGTCTCTCTTCCTGTGTACTCCTTGTGTCTTAGCAACCAACAAGAGAGACACTAATAACAATTTGTTCTCACATGTAAAAGGTTCCTTTCATCCAGCTCAGTGAAATGATAAACAAGACTTCCACACAAACCCTTCAAAGGGAATTAATATCCTGCGAAGTGATTACACTAATTCTCCATTCTGTACAATGGCTTTAGCATTTTAAAGTAGAAATCGTGACTAAACCCACTTTTCCTATTTGTACTGCAGAGTCCTGCTGAATAGTGAAGTGTTCTGTGTAATGCCTCAATGTGTTCACTAAAATTGCAGGAAAAACCTAGAAATGAGTGTTTGACAGATTTTTATCTTCTGCTGGACACAGACCAATTTAATCCTTTCTGTTCTATTTAGCTCTTTTTAAAATGGTTTCTTGTTCACTTGTACAATGTAACATGACTGTTGTTTGGAAAGCAGCCACGTCATGTTATACATACATGTGATATAATCAATGATGGTGAACTTATGTGAACTTATTTATTTTTATTTTATATTATTTATTTAGTAAAAAAAAATTCAAAAAAATGTGTAAAATTTAAAAATTGCAAAAAATCTTTACAAAAGAAAATGATTTAAAAAAAGGTTAATTTAAAGAAATAAGTGAGGTAATATAAATGTACAGAGGTAGTACAAATGTGTTCATTGTACTAATAATGTAAGTTTTCTCAATCATACATTTCTAGTAACATATAGGCCGAATGTACTACTAATCCAGTCAATTTAGACATTCATGTCTAACTAAAACTTGGTTTAGATATTCTATATCTAAATTTCACCCTTTCATAAATATATCGGTGCCTCTATAAAAAGGTGTGGTGGTTTTTAAATGTTGAGCCCTGTGGTCTAGTTGTTCCTAGAGACCACATACAAATGTGAAAATGAACCATTTTCCTTGGTTTGCACTAGTAGGTTGTTTATCACTTAACCTTGGAGACGACGTCCTTGTGTGCAGCCCGTTTTATTTGTTTTTCACTCTTTCATCATTGCATTTGCCTGTTTAGGATACAAAACTCTTCCTGCTGCGCTGTCCTTTGTCACTGTGTTTGGGTAGCTGTTCATGCTTGTGTGTATATTTACCAGTAAAGTTTCTCTTCTGTCTCCTACTGCTGCCTTCAGTGCACGTTTGTCTTTGTAGTGTCTGCTGGTGAAGGTCAACAGCAAGAGTAAAGGGTTCAGTGAGTGTTTGCTCTGCTTTCTGCAGTATCAGTCTTCTCCACAATGTGCTGGAACCTTTCCCACTCCCCTGTGCATGAGACTGTTCAACATCAATGCTCTATTGATACAAGTGTGAAATATTCATTCTTTATTTGGTTCTAGCATTTTTCTACTGATCCTTTGATAACAGTGATTTAGTGTTGAAAGTTTTGTTTTTTTTTACCTTTTGGTTAACTTCCATGCGTACATAAAACAGTGCATACATAAACAAGTACTAGATTCGAATAGCATATATCATACATATTTGCATCTGAAGCCCGAAACTATTCAAATCACACTATTTTCCAAGGATAGGTCTATTATTAACATACATAGGATTTTGTGTGTGTGTAAAGTTTATGTGGTTTAATCTTTAATCCACCTCCTGCATCCGCATCCTGAACTTCTACACAGCGCATCAACGATGCAAGGAGAAAGCACTACTTTTATCACAAAAACTAACGTTTGCATGAATAGCTACATAAGCTTTGTTTATTAAAAAAAATAAATCTCAATGTGTGTTTGCACTGTATGGTCCGAGTCCGGCCTAATTTTTTATTTTTTTCCTTTGACCTTTTGACAAAAGAAAAGTTTAGTTTTCTAGCTTCTCTAACCAGCTAACCTGTTTTCAGCTGTGCTAACATGATTGCACAAGTGTTTTATAATCATCCATTAGCCTTCTGACACAATGAGCAAACACATTGTACCATTGGAACAATGGAGTGATAGTTTCTGGAGATGGGCCTCTATACACCTATGTAGATATTGCACCAAAAAACAGACATTTGCAGCTAGAATAGTCATTTATCACATTAGCAATGTATATTTCTGATTAGTTTAAGGTTATCTTCACTGGAAAAAAATGCTTTTCTTTCAGAACTAAGGGAATTTCTAAGTGACCCCAAACTTTTGAACTGTAGTGTGTATATATCATGTAAAAAGTGAAAGAGAAAAAAATTTGTAATAGGAAATATAAATTGAAGGTTCCTGGCTCTAGTAAAACGGATATTGTGGTTAACATGAAAGAGGTAGTTAGTAGTTTTGTAAATGTTAGACTCAATATTTAGAGTAGGAAGTAGGCTGGTGTAACAGCAAACAGCAAAAATGCAAACATACTACTTTACATATCCGTTTGTCACAGGCGAAGGTGGGTGGTTGTTAAACAAGATTGACTTTGTATGCTGTGCAGTTCACCTTCTCTGTTTCACTTGTTTGCCGTCTATTCTCTGCTTTGACAAAACAATGATTGTTGCTACTGTCCACTGGGTGTGAAGCTGAGGGTGGAAAAGAGGGATGAAGGAAGGAGGGACAGGTCTGATTTGATCTTGGTTCTCAGGAGCTCCGCTGCAGAGAGAGGCAGAGAGAGGCAGAGAGAGAGAGGAACGGTAGGTGAAAGGGCAGCGATATTTGCCAAAAACTGCAGCGTGTGCTGCCCACCATGCACACAGAAGGCAAACTGTGATTGGCTTACAGCAGTTTTCTGTGTAATCAAACAGGCATTTAAAGGGCTGACACCCACTCTTAAATCAACGCAGATGTTTTTAGACCAGCAGACATTTGACTAATATCCTTCGATAGCCCAGCTTAAGGTCGGTTACTTAAACTCTGATATGCATTGAGCAGGCAGGAAGGCTTATTGATCACACTGTTCATCTTTCTAACTTGGCCGATGCTGATGGTCGAGCTCGGCTGACAGAAACGCAGATGGTGCTCCGGCCAGCTTGGCAGAGCTCCGCAGTGTTCACAGGCTCACATTTCTGTTATTATGCATCCAGTCAGAAGTCAGGAGGATGAGGCAAAAGGTTGATGAGATTATAAGCCTCATAAAGTTGAGTTTATTGTTGCCTGTTCAGTTTAAAAACCTCAGTAAGAATTTGTATATTGGTCTCCGACAGTGTCCTGGGGGGGCAAAAAACAGCATTTTTGTATCGCATGACTGCACTCAAGTAACCCTATTTTCTTTCCTTTTGGAAATATTGATTGATTGATCATTTATGTTTACAAAGGGAAAGCAAGCATCAGACCAAAAGATATAACTAAACTAAACTTCAGACTTTGAGCTGGAATGTAAGTAAATGAGGTACAATAAAGCTGATTATCTTCTTCCTCCTTTTATGAATTTAGAGTCATATTAGAGTAAGAGTCATACAACTTGTTACTGGTGACAATCTTGTCTTAATACAGTAAAATATTTCTCTTTACATATGCTGTTTAGCACTGCTTGATTTGCTTGAGTTTTTTGTTTTTTTTGTGAATTTAACACACCTAGTACAAAAAAATAACTCTTGTTCTGTTCTGATTGGCTGATTTTGCTTATAATACTGAAATAAGGGATTGTGACTTTTGGGGCAGATGGACCACAGCTTCATTAAAAGTTTAAAGCTTCCCAATAAGAACAATGAGCTCATTAGAAAATGGCGTTTTAAACAAAGTGAAGAAGTAAATGTTAAGGAGTGTAAGTCATGTCAAGATATTATAGTAGAGCCTTAAAGTATGAATACAGACCGGGAGCAGTCCCCTTGAAAACTTGCAGTATCAACATTTCTCTATTTAAAAAGCTAATATTTAAAAGCTCCAGTTATTACTTTGTTCCTTTTTCTAACATTTTTCCTCCGGGTTGATAATCTCCTACTATATTCACACAGATGGATGGGAAGTTTTCCTTCGGTTTCCTTTTTTTATTGTACTCCTATCATGGCCTGTGACTATTTAATTAAAACAAATGTCTCTTGCGATAACATACAGTAGATTTAAACCATCCGTTCTACACAAAATGTCTCCATTTACTGTAAATACAGCTGATGCCTGTGTTTAAATATCGCTGAGCTGCTAATGGATCTGTTTCTTCTCCCTTCTACATGTGGGGGTCTAACAGTACAGACAGAGGAGCCCTGATAGTAGATATGCACAGTAATATCTGTGTATAACGTGTTTTTCTTTGTAGCTTCCAGTAATCACGTCACTCTTAGGGTAAAGGCACCTACGGAGCATTGTCCTTACTAGTATTGGGATCATGAATCATCCCATTGAGAAGCAGGGGGTATTTCCTTCCACACAAAGCTCTGAGCCATGTATATCTTTGTATTCTCAGGGAGGCTTCTTCCTTGAGGCTTCTCATTGTTATGTGGTTTGAGCTTAATGCAAGGTTATTATCTCCTGAGAATACAATGGGCTGCTGTAATGTTTTGTGCTTTTTTTTTTTTTTACTGTTTGTTATGGATTTCTAACATGTCATATTCTTGATGTAGAATATAGTTTGAATATTTTATATCAACACTTTTACTATTACTTACTATTTTATTAATTTTTACTTTGACATCCTACTTTATATTTCCACTTCTCTACATTTCAAATATTGTACTTTCTACTCTACTGCAGCACAGCGACCTAATCTATCATCTCTAAAGCCTGCAGATTTATCTAGTGACCCTTTCAAAGTAGTTCAAACTGCACCTCCAGCAGCTACAAACAAACAAACCAAATGCTGTTCATGCACTGACTCATCAGTATTGACAATGTGCTTTGTTGAATTTATGCAATATTAGTCACAGACAGATGTTTTGCAAAACAAATACTTTTACTTTCTCTTCAATCAGTGGTCTTAAAAGGACCTGAAAGCCAAACTTGGTATAAAAGTACATATATCTCATTGACTTGGGTTGAAGTTAAAATCTCCTATTAGAGTTTGTCCTATTAGAAGCTAAACACTCCTATTAGAGTTTTACTTGAGTAAAAGTCTGAATTATTGTAGATATAGATGCATTTTATCAGAAATCATTTTCTGATAAATGTATAAGGGTTAAAACCAAAAGTCAAGTCACAAGTAAATGCTGATACAAAAAAAGCAAGCAGTGAATGTCGATTAAAGCATAAAACTTGTGTACAATACAGATAATCCCCTAAAATACCTTTATTACTTGGCTAGTAAAAGTTGGATTTTAAATGCAGGACTTTTCCTTTGTGGTATTTCTACTTTTACTTAAGTAAAGCATCAGTCTTTCTTTCACTGCTGCTACAGACATGGGTGTGGAAGCCTCACAAATCTTGGACTGAGGACCTGATCCATAAACTACATGTTGTGCTCAACTATGAGCTGAACATTATTATTTTGAGAACAGTCTGGGAATCCCCCTCCTTCATCATCTGAGAAGCTGAGTCTTGCCTTTAGGGCAGCCTGAGATTGCTTTTATTCCCATAGTTGTAGTCTATGCAGTCATGCCCCCTTCTAGGTAAAATTACTCTCATTCTTACCTTTTAGTAATAATCTATGATAACAAAACAGGCTCCGGTCCACCTCCGCTCAAAAACAAGCTTTGGTTATTACTACTTCATCTGGATGTTTGAGCTTCACTCTGCAGAATGATGCATGTGAAGACTTTGACATGAAGCTGTTTTTAGTAACCCGTTATTTTACAAATCCTTAAATACAATGTTAACTCAAATTGTTCAGCATGAACTAGGGCTCAACGATTTTAAGAAAAAATTGAATTTTGATTTTTCTGGCAAATATTTCGATTTCAACCACGATTTCAATGCAAATTTAGTCTATAAAGCTAAAGAATGAAAACAGAGGTCAGCAGATTCCAAATGCATAACTCTTTATTGACATCGAATGCCTGAAGACCAACAGTTTTAATAACTAAAAAATAAAAAGAGCCAACTTTTCTTAAGTAAACTTAAAAGTAATCTTTTACTTTTCTCTTGCGCTTTTTTTTTTTTTTTTTTTTTTTTTTACACTTTTACAGGCATTATAAAACGTTGATTAATGGCTCAGCAGCATGAAAATAATTGCACCTTTGTCTTACCTTAAAAGTAGTGCAAGAATTGCTCACAGGAGTTAGCTTAAACATTAATATCCGCAGCAGCTACACACAAAATGCTAGTGCTGGAGGAAGAAGACTGAGCGAAGTTTTTCCCGGTTCGGAAGGTGGACAGCTATCGTCGGTGTCCACACAGCGTGGTTGGAAACCACGCAAGTTCGCTGGTCGGACATTCCAGAGGCAGCGGAGAGATATATACGCGCGGTGCGTATCGCGGTGGCTAACTGTTAGCAGGACTGACATCAACGGACGGAATTAATTAATAATCAGTCATCGCCATTACACAGAGCCTTTCTACACCATGCAAATGTGATATTATAGTGACAAAAATGGGTCAGTTTAGTTGCAGAAAAAACGCGGCTTTGACGATATCAAAATCGTGTTTGAGATTGCGATTTTCGGTAGAAAACGATAGATCGTTCAGCCCTAGCATGAACTAATATATGAATATGAACAACTTTGTGTGTGTGTGTGTACTACTTTGTAGGTTGTGCTCATATAAAATTCATGTATAGCTCATACACATTTTCATGTGTTCATGTGTAGTTAATATTTTCATAAGTTGTTCATATCTCTGTTCGTATGTATTTACAACTGGCCAGACCTGTAAAATGAAGTGAGTGTCCTACAGTTCATATCTAGTTCATATGTATTTATAAGTGGTCAGACCTAGAAAATGAAGTGATCCTACAATTATTAATTTACAGAGCTATTTTAAAACAAAGTACTAATACTGATGTTTTGATAAAACATGTTAAAATATTATGATCAGTAACAAAAAACTTCCAATATCAATAAATACTAAATAAAAAAACTATAAAAAACAGCAGTATATAACAATAAAAACATCAATAAGATAAAATACCCAAGTGCAAATAAAACATTAAATATAAAACAATATTAAACAATATTAAACATTTAATATAGTTTATCAATGTTCATTTTATATTAATAATGGTTATATCTGAAAATTAGTCTGAAGAGTAGGAAGCTGCTGTTGCTCTGCTTCATCTTCTTCTGGCCATTGGTGCAACGCTTCCTCTGTTGATGTAAAAAATAAAAGAAACCATGCCATGATTAAACATTCGTAACATTGTAAGCTTGGCAATATGTCAACAAGCCATTAGTAGTACCTTATCAGTGTTTGATAGGAGCTGATATAAAAGTATGCAATCAATAGATTAGCTCTATCAAAAGGCCTACATAAAACACAATGCATTTAAGTGTATTTATTACAATATCAGTACCTGTTCCAGAAGCCACACTTTAGGATGGGGGTGAGGGAGGAAGAAAGTACAGCTGCTGTGCTGGGCTTCATGCAATTCAATAACTTCACTTACATTAGTAAAACAAGTGCTGTGGAGTTGTTGGCTAGCATTTATTTTAAGCAAGCTAACAGAAGCAATATAAAATGCATAATGAATGAACAAGATATTTTGTATTTAGTAGTTGAAATTAACCATATTTGCAAATTCAGACATACAGTGGGGAAAACAAGTATTTGAACACCCTGCTATTTTGCTATTTCTCCCACTTAGAAATCATGGAGGGGTCTGAAGTTTTCATCCTAGGTGCATGTCCACTGTGAGAGAGATAAACTAAAAAGAAAAATCCAGAAATCACAATGCATGATTTTTTAACAATTTATTTGTGTGATATAGCGGCAAATAAGTATTTGAACACCTGAGAAAATTAATGTTAATATTTGGTACAGTAGCCTTTGTTTGCTATTACAGAGGTCAAACGTTTCCTGTATTTTTTCACCAGGTTTGCACATACTGCAGGAGGGATCCTGGCCCACTCCTCCACACAGATCTTCTCTAGATCAGTCAGGTTTCTGGGCTGTCGCTGAGAAACACGGAGTTTGAGCTCCCTCCAAAGATTTTCGATTGGGTTCAGGTCTGGAGACTGGCTGGGCCATGCTAGAACCTTGATATGCTTCTTACGGAGCCAGTCCTTGGTTTTCCTGGCTGTGTGCTTTGGGTCGTTGTCGTGTTGGAAGACCCAGCCACGACCCATCTTCAATGCTCTGACTGAGGGAAGGAGGTTGTTCCCCAAAATCTCACAATACACGGCCCCAGTCATCCTCTCTTTAATGCAGTGCACTCGTCCTGTCCCATGTGCAGAAAAACACCCCCAAAGCATGATGCTACCACCTCCATGCTTCACAGTAGGGATGGTGTTCTTTGGATTGTACTCTTCATTCTTCTTCCTCCAAACACGCTTAGTGGAATTATGACCAAAAAGTTCTATTTTGGTCTCATCTGACCACAAAACTTTCTCCCATGACTCCTCTGTATCATCCAAATGGTCATATGCAAACTTAACACGGGCCTTGACATGTGCTGATTTAAGCAGGGGAACCTTTCGTGCCATGCATGATTTCAAATCATGACGTCTTAGTGTATTACCTACAGTAACCTTGGAAACGTTGGTCCCAGTTCTTTTCAGGTCATTGACCAACTCCTGTCGTGTAGTTCCGGGCTGATTCCTCACCTTTCTTAGAATCATTGAGACCCCACGAGGTGATATCTTGCATGGGGCTCCACTCCGATTGAGATTGACCGTCATGTTTAGCTTCTTCCATTTTCTAATGATTGCTCCAACAGTGGACCTTTTTTCACCAAGCTGCTTGGCAATTGCTCCGTAGCCCTTTCCAGCCTTGTGGAGGTGTACAATTTTCTCTCTTGTGTCGTCGGACAGCTCTTTGGTCTTCACCATGTTACAAGTTAAAATCTTGCTGATTGTATGGGGTGGACAGGTGTCTTTATGCAGCTAACTACTTCAAACAGGTGCATCTGATTAAGGATGATACATGGAGTGCAGGTGGACTTCTAATGGGCGGACTAACAGGTCCTTCAGGGTCAGAATTCTAGATGACACACAGGTGTTCAAATACTTATTTGCCGCTATATCACACAAATAAATTGTTAAAAAATCATGCATTGTGATTTCTGGATTTTTCTTTTTAGTTTATCTCTCTCACAGTGGACATGCACCTACGATGAAAATTTCAGACCCCTCCATGATTTCTAAGTGGGAGAAATAGCAAAATAGCAGGGTGTTCAAATACTTGTTTTCCCCACTGTAGATCAGAAAACTGACAATTATGCTTTTCTTTCTTGAATGAAACAAAGAAGAAATTATCAATGTTTAGGTCTCATCTTTGTACTGTATGATTCTTATTTCTGTAAATCTCTTTTTCCCCTCTCGCTCTCTCTCTCCTGTATCTAGTTGGACAACATCCTCTACACGACCTTGATGAAGTCCAGTAGCCCCGAGTTGTCTTTCGCATTAAGTCCTGCTCTCAAATTTAAGCGGCATCTCAGCGAGGATGGAAAACAACTCCGAAGACGGAGCCTTGGGGGTGGACTCACAGGTAATAGTTTTATGTGTCGTCCTTCATATTTTATAATCTATAATGTGTTTGGGCTGATTTAGACTAGACATGGTTACCTTTAGTTTTTCTGCGGGGTTAGGATGGTTTGTACAACAGCTGCTTGCTCCATTACTTTCCCTCACAGTGGTGATTAAATTTAAAATATGGCTATAATAGTTAGCCACAGTTCAACATTAGTGCACTTTTTGTTAATAACCTCCCTAAAATGGGCTTATTTGTCTCACACAAAGGTTGAACATTTATTTTTTAGCGTTGCCCCAGAGGGACAAATACGATAAATGTTCATCCTTCTCAAAGCATTAATCGTCATAAACCAATGACTATCTATGACAGATGCTCCTTAATGGGCTATTAATATCCCTGAATATGTCTCGAGGGACTCTTACCTTTACTTTGCCTTCAACTGGCACACCCCAAAAATAAAGCTGCTAGACGATGCGTTGCGACTCAGGCACCTGGCAATCTATCGCTGTGATTCATTTCATGTCACATGTGTGAATGTTTATGTGGCAGTCGCCTTGCCCCCGTGAGTTCCCCGGCACAGAACAGACGCACAACAAGTCCAGTCTTTTCTGTTTTAGCGGGTTTTTCCCCGGGCTTTATTGGCGCGTACACACACACACACACACACACTGAGGCCGTCTGCAGCCGATCGCAGGCTTCATATGCTGCCGTCTGCTCGGCTCTCCGTCGTCCGTTCCTCTCCTCTCCCTCGCGGGTCCAGCCTGCTACTGTTTTAAAAGAGATGGTGAGAGTAATTAGCGCACCTGTACTCACTGCTCAATTACTCTCACCTGGCGCCGCTCCCCTGAGCCCTCTCCACACCTTTCTCCTGCAGCCGATGCGCCACGCCCCCTCCACATACCTCCACCGCCCGACTTAGGCCGGAGAGCCGTCCGGCCTAACCTACTCCCCCCCCCCGCCTCCCCATGGGAGCGGGAAAGGAAGTCGGCCACGGCCATCTGCGCCCCCGGCCTATGGATCACTGTGAACTTAAAAGGCTGTAAAGCTAGATACCACCGAGTGATCCGGGCGTTGGCATCCTTCATGCGGTGGAGCCACTGAAGGGGAGCGTGGTCCGAGCAGAGGGTGAATGGGCGCCCCAGCAGGTAGTACCGCAGAGCATCGACCGCCCACCGGATGGCCAGGCACTCCCTCTCCACCGTGCTGTACCTGGCCTCCCTCTCCGACAGCTTGCGGCTGATGTACAGCACTGGGCGGTCGACGCCCCGCACCCGCTGGGACAGAACGGCCCCCAGCCCCCTGCCCGACGCATCAGTCTGCAAGACAAAAGGGAGAGAGAAGTTAGGTGTGTGGAGAAGAGGCTCCCCACAGAGGGCCTGCTTTACCCTCTCAAGCGACACCTGGCACTGCTCCGTCCACTGGACCGGATCTGAAGCACCCTTTCGGGTGAGGTCGGTTAGAGGGCTGGTCAGCTCTGCGAAGTTGGGGATAAATCGCCGGTAATAGCCGGCCAGCCCCAAAAACCGCCGCACCTCTTTTTTGGTCTTGGGCCTTGGGCAGGCTGCAATCGCTGCTGTCTTGTCTACCTGCGGACGCACCTGCCCGCCGCCCAAGTGGTACCCCAGATACCGTACCTCCCTCCGTCCAACTTCACACTTCTTTGGGTTGGCCGTAAGCCCCGCCTGCCTCAGTGACTCGAGCACCGCGGCCACCTGCCGCACATGCTCCGCCCAGGTGTTACTGTGGATGATGACATCATCCAGGTAGGCGGCAGCATATGCGGCATGGGGGCGCAGCACCCGGTCCATGAGGCGTTGAAAAGTGGCTGGGGCCCCAAACAACCCAAACGGAAGTGTGACAAATTGGTACAAACCGTACGGAGTGGAAAAGGCCGTTTTCTCCTTGGACTCTGGAGACAAGGGAATCTGCCAGTAGCCCTTGGTCAAATCCAGCGTCGTGAAAAAGCGAGCAGGGCCCAGGCGATCCAGGAGTTCGTCGACCCGGGGCATTGGATAGGCGTCAAACTGTGAAACATCATTCACCCTGCGATAGTCCACACAGAACCGGATAGACCCATCTTTCTTGGTTACAAGAACGATGGGGCTACACCAGGCACTGTTGGACTCTTCTATTACACCCATCTCCAACATAGCTTTCAATTCAGCCTGAACCACTTTTCTCTTGTGTTCAGGTAGCCGATAGGGCCGCGAACGCACCGTCACCCCTGGGTGAGTCTCGATACAGTGTTGAATAAGGCTTGTGCGTCCTGGCAGGGGGGAAAACACATCAGCGTAACGCTGCTGCAACCTGGCAATGTCTGCTCCCTGGGACGGTGAGAGATGGTCTTCACAACGGAGCGGGGCAGGATTGGTCGATTTTGGTACCTCGGGCCCCAACTCATCTCTCTCTCTAATTGTCGTCACCAGGGAAACAGGCTCCGCCTCTCTCCACGCTTTAAGGAGGTTGAGGTGATAAATCTGTGTTGCCCCTCCCCTGTCAGATCGCACAAGCTCATAGTCAACGTCACCCACTCGCCGTGTGACCACAAAGGGCCCTTGCCACTTGGCGAGTAATTTGGAATTGGAAGATGGGAGCAATACAAGCACTTTATCTCCCGGTGAAAATTGTCTCAGCCTCGATCCTCTGTTGTACAGACGCTGCTGACGTTCCTGGGCCCGGAGCAAATTCTCACGTGATAACTGCCCTAGTGTGTGGAGTTTTGCTCTCAGGTCCAGGACGTACTGAACTTCGTTCTTACTTGGGCTTGGACCGTCCTCCCAGCTTTCTTTAACCAGGTCCAGAACCCCCGTGGTTTCCTGCCGAACAGCAGCTCAAAGGGAGAAAATCCCGTTGAGGCCTGGGGTACCTCGCGCACTGCAAACAACAGAGGATGTAGGCATTTATCCCAATTATGATTATCATCGTGCACAAACTTACGGATCATGGACTTCAAGGTCTTATTCAGGCGCTCCACGAGGCCGTCCGTTTGCGGGTGGTAGATGCTAGTTCGAATAGACTTGATGCCCAATAACCCGTACAGTTCTCTCAGTGTTCGTGACATAAATTGGGTGCCCTGGTCAGTCAGGATCTCTTTCGGGATCCCGACTCGGGAGATAACTTGAAACAGCGCTTGCGCCACACTCTTTGCAGAGATGGTGCGCAGCGGCACTGCCTCGGGATATCGCGTTGCGTAATCCACCAGGACTAACACAAAGCGATATCCCCGTGCGCTCCGGTGAAATGGCCCGATGAGGTCCATCCCAACGCGTTCAAATGGGACCTCCATCAGTGGTAGCGGGCGCAATGGCGCTCTCGGGACGGCCGGTGGGTTAACTAACTGGCATTCGGGGCAAGACGCGCACCAGCGGCGCACGTCTGCCCGAATGCCTGGCCAATAGAATCGGGCCATTATCCGGTTCAGTGTTTTATCATATCCCAGGTGTCCAGCCATCGGGTTGTAATGAGCCGCCTGGAAAACTATTTCCCGACGGCTTTTCGGGACCAACAACTGGGTTATTATGTCGCCTGTCTGAGTGTCACGACTCACTCTGTATAATCTGTCCCTGCGCAAAGAAAAATGTGGATATGACAGCGCTGCGTCAGGGCGCACCATGTGACCATCAATTCGTATCACTTGGTCAAAGGCAAAGCGCAGAGTATCGTCACGAGACTGCTCGAGTGGAAAATCTTCCATGGAGTCAAACACGGGAACCTGCGGAGCCTCCGGCGGAGGCACCGCCGGCTCCCCCTCCCCGTCTGCAGCGTCGGACAACCTCGCGTCGCCACTAAGCACAGCGCACATATCCCCTGTCCCTGTCGGTCGCGAGCGCACCCCCACACATCGCCCCACTAACTTATCAAACCCCGGCCAATCCGTGCCCAAGATCAGAGGATGCGCCAGGCGGGAACTAACCGCAGCCTTCACATTATGCTTTTTACCCTTGTAGCGAATTTCCACCGGCACCACAGGATATCTGTGAATATCCCCATGCACACACCTGATATCCACCCATCCCGCCTCTAACAGTGCCCCAGGTCGAATCAGGTTCTGGTGAACTATAGACTGCATGCAGCCCGAGTCCACCATTGCCTGATGTGTACCCCCCTGAATCCTTACCGGAACGCTGTACGTCTCTCCCGGACCGGGGGAGGGTGCCGGGGGCCCGACAACCCGGATCACCTGCCCGACCTCCATGAGCGGACACTCGCGGCGGAAGTGTCCGGGCTGCCCGCACCTCCAGCACTCCTGCCCTGCCGCCTGAGGGACCCTCTGTGGGCTAGGACCGGCGCCCGTAGCGGCTGGACCCTGTGGTGGAAGGAAAACAGAGGGGGCGTTAGTGCGGGGGGCAGGGGTGGGACGGGCGGATGTTTCGGGGGGGGGACCGGGTATGGTGGCGGGTCTCCTGCGAGGAGCCGGACTGGGGCGGCCGGCGGACACCGGCCGCGCCTCCGATGTCTGGCCCCGGGAGAGGACGGCCAGGTGGTCCTCTGCGAGGGTGACCGCCGTCGCCAGGTCGGCGGGGCGGTGGCAGCGCACCCATTCCAGGGTGCCCGCCGGCAGCCCCTCCACGAACTGCTCCAGGACGATCTTCTCCATCAGCTCTCCCTCGCCTGCGGTCCCCCCCAGCTGCAGCCACCTGTACGCCGCGTCCCTTAGCTGCTGGGCGTGGACGAAGGGGCGGTCGGTGGGACCCAGCTTGGCCCCCCGGAACCTCCGCCGGTGGTCCTCCGCCGAATATCCCAGTCGGTCGAGGACGGCCCTCTTCACTGCCCGGTACTGTCCCCGTGAGGAGGCAGGCAGGCCGAGCGCCGCCGTCTGTGCGTCCCCCGCCAGCAGAGGCAGCAGGCGCACGGCCCACTCTGCCTCCGGCCACCCGCACGCCGACGCCGTCGCCTCGAACATTTCCAGGAACGACTGGACGTCGTCGCTCCCGGTCATTCGCTGCAGTGTGACGCCGGCGAGCGGGGGGCTCGGTGACGCCGTCCCCGACCGAGCCAGCATCCTCTGCAGCAGCTGCGTCTGCCCCTCGACCTGCTGCTGAAGCGCCGAGAGCTGCTGTCTGCTGGCCGCTGCCTGGTCCCGGCTCATCGCGGCGACCTCCGCTAAGATTTGTGCCAGCGCTGTGGCTGGTTGCACCTGCTGTGGCTCTGTCATCCTTCTGCCGGATCCCTATTGGGCGCCAGATGTGGCAGTCGCCTTGCCCCCGTGAGTTCCCCGGCACCGAACAGACGCACAACAAGTCCAGTCTTTTCTGTTTTAGCGGGTTTTTCCCCGGGCTTTATTGGCGCGTACACACACACACACACACACTGAGGCCGTCTGCAGCCGATCGCAGGCTTCATATGCTGCCGTCTGCTCGGCTCTCCGTCGTCCGTTCCTCTCCTCTCCCTCGCGGGTCCAGCCTGCTACTGTTTTAAAAGAGATGGTGAGAGTAATTAGCGCACCTGTACTCACTGCTCAATTACTCTCACCTGGCGCCGCTCCCCTGAGCCCTCTCCACACCTTTCTCCTGCAGCCGATGCGCCACGCCCCCTCCACAGTTTAGATATTGGATATTCAGCACACATTCAGGATATTCGACACATATTCAACAGATTCAAAGACACTCATTTAACATGTTATACATATCACAACTTTTCAAACAACTTGTGACGTCTTCATCACATCATCCAGGGTATATATCACAGGACAGTAATTATTAAATCATACTACGACCTGATTTAATGCAAGTTCCAAGATGCAAGTTGTATCAAAAAATCTAGAATATCCCAAGTTAAATGGGTGTTGAATTCACAAAAATGCATTAAATCAGCTGCTAGTATGATTCTTTAAAAATAATTACCGCCTTGTGATAGATACCCTGAATGAAGATAAAAATGTCACAAGTTATTTAAAAAAAATGGTGATATGTATCACAAATTAAATGAGTGTCTTTGAATCTCTTGTCTGAGATTGAATTTAATATCCAATCTCAAGTAGTGATAAACAGTGGCCCTCTGTCACAAACCTGTCTCTGGAAAGAGGACAGTGTCACACGTGGCAGGACAGAAACTGCATCAGAGAATAATTTTAATAAAGCCAAACAGATGACAGCATCATCTGCAAACAGCAGGGATGAGGCTAGATTGTAAATATTTGTTTCTATTCATTGTTTGCACAACCCAATCTGTTGCAGGTAATTCCCTCTTGGCATTGTTGATCTATTGCGGTGTGAGCTTGTCCCATCTGTGCTCATTTATAGTCTCCTCAGCTCCTCACTGACACACAAATGGCTTAGGTGTGAATTAAAGTTGAAATATGGTTTGAATGTGTTTATTAGGTTTTGAATTTCTACAGCCAAACTTAGTCTCCGGAACAAAAGGAAGAATGCACGAGTGAACATGCTAATTAGCAGCTTGTGTCAGTAAGACTGCATGTTCCTGACAGAAAACACATTGTGTTCGTGTTGTGGAGAAGTGTGTAAGATGTTATCCCCCGTGAAATTATTGAAATCCCTGTGTGAGGATTATGATTTAAGTTTGTAGCTAGAAAAACCTGCAGCATGGACTCGGGGAACAGAAACCAGCCCAGATGGAATTACTCCTTACTCTTACTGATTCGCAAAAGACTCAAGAACATAATGCACATATGTTTTTATTATATTTTTTTATAGTTTCCAGGGATCTCTAACACTAGAATATATTGCAAAAGAGAAGAGCTGTGTTGATTTGAATGTTAGGGCTGCAACTAGACTGATATTTGAGAAACTGGAAAATTTGGACATTTTCTTCCTAAAAATTTATTATCAAAATAGGTGATTGATATAATAGTTGGCAACTGATTGATCGACTAATCATTGCAGCTCTAGTGAACATATAAAATAGTTCATATGTACAGGACCTCCCTCTATTTTGTGACTGTTTTCTGTCTTTTTGTTTTTATACCTGCTTATTAGTTCTATATTTGGTATATAGAGGACTTTCACCTCACTGAGTAAATTGAAACCTTTTCACAGTCAATGAAACCTGCAGCTTTGAACAGATGCATCACACATGAAAACAAGTCGAATGAACAAACGTTACACTGGAGTGGGTAGAATTCAGACAGATTGTTTTTAATTTGAGGTCGGATTTGATTGACAGTTCTGATTTTAACATAATGTTGTCAGTGTAGCAGCTGGCTCTGTACCTGAGGGCATGTGTTCTTTTGAAAGGTCATTGAATGGTCTAGACAGGCTGTAATGTTATAAATAAGGCAGTATTTTTAATCAGAAGGTCAAATGCACAAGTATCATCAAACAAATGTCTCTAAATTTATTAAAGGTCCATAGTTTACATTTTTCCTGTTTTATTTGAAGTTGTGACGCCACTAACCATCTATCTTAATATAATTTCACATCTGCTCGTTCAAGATTTTCTCTGCCTCTCTAGAAAGAAAAGCTCATTAATATTTATGAGCCTATCCTCTGATTGGCTGATTTGAATGGCTGTGAATGTGGTTGGAGACTGTATAAATGTGACATCACAACTTTACAGGGAAGAGCTCTTTTTAAGGCACAGTTTCTGAATATGGACTGTGTGAAATTCTGAGTATTGAGTTTTGATACATGGGATAATAGAAAACTCCATACAGCACATTATAGGGCTGGTGTTTCTCTCTGTTAAGGAATGAAAGACAAAGCCTTGTTTACCCTGCGTGAACATAAGTAACATTTGCTTAGATACAGTTATATAAAGTGTATAAAACCCAGTAGAGCAATAACAGTGTCGAGATTTTTGATTTGTTTGTATATATTTCACCTCATACTTCCAGAGGGAGCAGCTGTGCTACAGAGGCATCCGCACAAGGTTGGGAACAGACCGGCCTGACCTTGCAAATACCTGCGCTGAATGTCAAAAAAAAAAAAAACACAGAACTCCACTGCCCACTTGTTCTAAAAGTGTTGACTAGTACCTGATGAGAGATTTCCTTCATGCCGGGATGTGATGGGGCTCTAGTGAGGACAACGTTTGCCGGTAAGGAAGGAAGGCCCAGAGTTTTCCCTCCTTATCCTGTTTGGTCTCCCTTCAGTTCTCTTGGTCTTACTGCCTTGATCGCAGTGTAAAAGGAGAACTGCTGAAACTCAGCTGGCAGGAGTAGGAATAGGTTTTATCTACTTACTCACTGTATTTTTATTTTTTTTAATGTCGAGGTCCAAAAGTGAGTGTTATATTTTTGCCTGCACTGTGGGAAAGAACAAATCAAGAACAGTGTGTTTGTGTTTTGGGTTTTAGATTCTTTTTTTGAATAAGTTTTCAATGCTAGACATATGACTCAATGGCTAAATTTAGCTGTAGAAGTGTTCCCTCCAAATAAAGCAAGAAATGACAGAATGAGTTGTATGATGGGTAAAGTAGTTTGATAAATAACAGCATGGTGTGGACATCTGTTGATAGATATGCTATGAAAGCTACTGAGCTTTTTTCCCCCTTCATGAAAATATTTTTATCTGTCAACAAGACATGATTTTTATTTTTTTTTTAAATGGAATGAATTAGAACCAGTGAGTCTGATGCAATACTGCATAATACTTAAATACTAAATATTCAGTACATCTACTGAAGTACAGTACTTCTTAGCTATTTGTACTTGAGTGTTTTTTTTTTGCTACTTTATACTTCCACTCCACTACTTTTAGAGCTGAATATTGTACTTTCTTTTCCTACATTTATGTGACATTTACTTTTTAGATGCAGATTTTACATAAAATTATATATTTCAGTATTATTAATTTTTTTTTAAACCATGCACTTTGTGTAAAAATATAGCCTTATAAATAAAGAGTAGTAGTAGAAATGGTAGAAGTATTATAACATTTTATTATGATAAGCTTTACATTACATACTTCGCTGATAATACTTTTGGGATTTTACTTAAGTAATATTTTGAATGCAGGAATTTACTTGCAAGGGAATACTTTTTAGTAAAGGATCTGAATACTTCTTCCACCACTGCAGTAAGTGTATTTTTGATATTAATAATATATACTATAAATACTTTGGGTAGATTTTTGCAGCCATGTTGACAGGGGAAAATATTTAGGAGTAAAGTCTGTAGTTTAATTCAGGTTGTGCCTCTCTAGTCTATTTCATGTCCTCACATTTTCTACCTTTTTAAAGAAAACAGGCCAAAAATAATTATATTCACAGAATGGTTGATCGAATATTTATTTCTCAACAGGATGTTTTTAAAAAACATCCATTAAAGTGTTGGACTCAAACTGTTGGTCATAGTTGATAACTTTAAATTCCTACAGCATCTGATGCCCATTAGCTACTGTCACTTTTATCCTAAAGGTTCATGCTATACTCTATGACCTGAAGCTTTCTGTTCTGAGTGCAGTCGACTTATCTTTCTTCTCTCTCTGCCAAAATCCTACTCTTGGTCTCCTTGAGTGTTTACTTAAACAGGAAATGGAAATATACGTATGTGGAAACAAGATAGCAACACTTCTATTAAATATTTCAACTCCTGTAGAGTCAGTGATGTAATCAGATCTGCTAATACAGAAGCTGAGGCTGCTTATGTTGTGTGTTCATGTTTATCTTGCCTCGGTGTACTGAGGCTTCAGGATAAAAGAGGGTTGATTTAAAGTGGATGAATGGTAGAAGCACTTGGTGCCATCTAGTTGCAGCCCTGGGAGCTGAATCTGGACTTTTATTACTTTTATTCAACCGTATCTCTGCTTAAACTGGCTGCATTCATACTGTACATTTACTCAATTGTGTGCAGGTGCTGTGGTTATGTAAGGTTGGGATTGTCAGTGATCTCTTTATGGGATTTTCCAGCCTTCTGACCCTAATTTTAATCTTTTGACATCTTGCCCACACAGGGTCAAGGACTTCAGCTTCACACAGTTGTGGGTCTACATCCTGTTACCTGTACAGCTCTGTGTAATCATGGGTTCGGGGTGTTGGCTCTGTGACATACAGCAGTTGACAACCATTGACCACCTCATCTTTGTTGTTGCTCTGCAGGAAAGTACCTTCTGCTCCCCACACATCCTCAGCACACACAGACCGCCAGCCAGATGTCATCCGAGCCCTCTAACCTGCTTCGCATGCGTTCCCGGAACCTTGGAAAGTCGGACCCCTCCCTCACCTCCAGCCTGGTGAGTACTTCCTGTATTTTGCTTCCTGATCCAGGCGGAATGATCCCATTACCCCATCTGCTGCACCTGCAGATTAATGGATGGAACAGAATGTGTTCAAAACAAAAGCTGCTCTGCTTGTGTGAATATCACTGAAGCGGTTATGTTAAATAATAGGGGCTTTCCCTAAAATGTCATTTGCGTACCAGAAAAAAGGTTTAAACAGGCCTTCCTATGCAGTCGAATGAGAAAACATGTCCACACTTAAATAAAACGATGTAACGCAAATATTTCTTGAAGGTAAACAAACTCTAATAATACTTTACAGAAAACATTAAACTGTTTTCTAGAGGATGTGTATTATAGGGTCTTAAAAATTAATAAAAAAAAAATAGCTAGAGGTTTAATCACACGAGAATTCAGATTTCACCAGTGATAAGGAAGCACAGTTTTGTAACAAGACGTAACTCGTCTTTTCACCTGATCTCTGCAGGCTGAGAAATTGCCAGTTTTGATAGATCCACAAATTATTGTGAAGTTGTTGGATGTATAGATCTGTTAATACATATATTTTGTTAGTTTACTGACCTAAATATACAAATAACCTATAAAGAAACAGTATCAACACATTGGTGATGGACTATGCTTCATATACAATATAATTCTGTCAAAACATAAAATAAATCAACAATACTGTGACGTTCCAACATTTTCACACGTTTTTAGTTGTGCGTGCTGTTGTGTATGTTGTGAATTACTATTTATTTTTATTATTAAAATGTTTTGATAAGAACTTTAGTTTTATGAATATAAAACATATTTAATAAATGTGAACATGATGTGTTCAGAATTTAGTTCAATCATTAAAAGAAATGAGTCAGAGGAATGTTCTGAATATAATATAAATATCCATGAGACAAAATAAGTCTAAACATGGCAAAAAAACACATTTTAATAAGTCCTAAATGAATAGCGAAAGGAATGATGTCATGAAGCCAGCGGTGACCTTCAGCTCTGCCCTTTCAGATGACGCTGATAGAAACGCTAACATGAGCTTATCTCCAAGCTAGATGCAATAAAAGCATGAGCTAAGCCAACACTGTCCAGCTATGAGTCATTCCCAGCATGTGCTCACTACTGTATCTGTTGGAGAAAAGGTTAATGTAATATAAAACCTGTGGCGCCTGTGTCCGTGTGTGTGTGTGAGAGGGAGTAGAGATTTTCATATCCGACACTTACATCATTAATGATCTGAGTGGTTCCATCTAGAAAAAGGTATTGTAACCTGAACTGGAACGTTTTTATCTATACTCTCTCAGATGGCTCATGACATCATACTGACCCCATTTACACAATAACATAATGCTGCTGCTGTTTATGAGCCTGAGAAATGATTTTTGAGATATAGATCCCAATGAAAAGCAGATATTTACTCATTAACTTGGAAAACACCTTAATGACTAAAGTTCTAATCAGAGGGACTCCAGGTGATTGTAAAGCTTCACTCTGTGGATGTGATAAAGGTGTGATACCACTACCCTCCACTGGGAGGTGGTAGTGCCTCGTCAGTTTTTGCAACTAAAACACATGTAACCTTTCAAGAGCCACAAATTATTCCCTTTGTTTGTTGTGCCCTGCACAGTTAATGAATGTGTCATGTTCAGTAAAATAGATGTCCTCCTCAGGTGGACCTTTTTTATTTTTTAATTTGAGAAATGAAATTGAATTAACTTATAACAATTCAGTAAGGCTGCAACTAACAACTATTTTGATAGTCGATTAATCTATTGATTATTGAAGAAACCAGAAAATAATCAGATTTGAGAAGCTGGAACCAGAGAATATGGACATTTTCCCCTTAAAAATGACTCAAATCAATTACCAAAATAGTTATAGTATATTTTATTTAGTATATTGAACTGAACAACCTGTTCAGCACTATGTGGCACCTCCTCCTAAATTATTTTTTTAATAAAAGGACAAAAAATGAAGCTGATTGGCAGCACCTGATGATCCACAGTGACATGTGACAGATCACTGTTAGAGCTGTGAGCACTTAGGATATTTTCGCTGATCACTGTTGGTCGCTGCACGGAAGACACAGCTGGTCCTGAGGAGGTTCCACACTGAGACATGTTGCCTTTAGCTCTCAGTCCTGTGATGTATCTGATGCATGTTTTACACAAAAGCTTTTGTGATTGTACTATGGAAGCCAAATCATAACGATCTTACTGTAATGCTGTTTTATTACCTACATAAATTGGAGCAGCAAGAAAATCAAAAGGAGCATAAATGCAGCAGCCTCATATAATTTAAAGGATATAATTAATCAGTTTCTGCCTGTACTCTGTCCAACAATCATATTAAAATAGACATTTTCTGTTTAATGAGTAATAAAAGCTTTTAAAGTCGCATATTGTAAACTTTTCCTGGGTTTTATTTGATGTTGTAATCTTCCCTAAGAAGATATATTTGTGGTTTTAAGTATCAGAAATCATTCATCTTCCTCTTTCAAGCTTTTCTCTGCAGCTCTGTAAAGAACAGTTCATTGTGTTGTCTTATTAATATTAATGAGCTTCTCTTCTGATTGGCTGTAACTGTGTAGTGACATCTCAAAATCAAAGTGGTTCATTTTAAGGTACATTTTCTAAATACTGGCTGTGTGGATTGAGCATTTTTGAAACAAACATTTATATAAAACCTAGACCTTCTTATAATCTCACTTTTTACAATGATGGGACCTTTTATATTAACCAATTAATCAATTTCTGCCTGAACCGTGCTGAACAATGATATTGGAACATAAATATTCTTTTATATGATCAAGGAATGCTTTCAGGCATTAAAATAATTAACTACACTTGCTAAACTAGCGGTTTCTGACTGCCCAGCTGTAACCCAATATCTTTATTCTACAAATGTTTTGTTTTAATGTCTTCCCACACTTAGAATATTTCTGTACTCTGCAGCCAAATGTTATCATGTCTATTCTTATTCCTAACATTGTCCGTGCCCCTGGTGAATCTGCGGTTAGCAGCGGGACAAAATTAAACACTGGTGATACGTCGAATGGCTGATGTGTTGCTACATCTTAACAGTATCGTTTGGAGTTGGCCATGCTGGCACCTCAGGGGAGCATCTGAACCACTGTATTATCCTGCCTTCAGTACAGGCTTAGAAAATATGGTGAATCGGTTGACCTTGGGAGAGGATTGAAAGAGACAAACCCGCTGAACGGAACGCACTGTTTTCCTGCAAAGTATGGTAATTGTAAATTCTGTTTTCTGTTTCTTGAGGGATTCTTTTATGAAGCAAAGATGATTTGCATTTGTTATAATGATGGTAACATAGTCTGATTGAAGGACACCGGTTGCTGACCTTTTCTGACAATGACTGGATGGACAGCTGCATCAGTATGACTGTTGTCAAGCAGTGTCCTCAACACACTCTGGGTCGCCAGAGATCTCCATGTCTAAGGGGATTTTAATTGGCTGTATGAATAAGATGACCCTGACACTGAGTATAAGTGAAGGTGTCCCTACCACTGATTTGTGAGTCATACAGCTCCTTAGTTGTTTAGTTCATAAAACATCCATCACTTCACAATCACTGAAATATCTTTTTTTTTTTTTCCTTTTTTTGTCCAGACCAACAGTCCACAACGCAGAGATCATCAGTTCATTATTATAGAAGACTAAAGCAACCAGAGAATTTGGACATATTCTTCATAAAAACATGCAAATAGACTATTAAAATAGTTGGTAATTAATGTAATAGTTGACAAATAAATGATTTATTGATTAATTGCTGCTTGCGTTGCTGCTTGGTTGGAACAAAAGCCTGCACCCACAGTGGCTCTCTAGGACCCATGGTCTAAGTGTTATATTGTCTCATGTTTCAAAATTCCCAATCTACAGAGAAAAGCAACAGCTTGTATTCAGATCCTTATTCAGGACAAGTGTAAGTGTAAAATATGACCTTCATTCTTTGTGGGTGGAAAATCCCAAAGTCAACACTTCTGTACAAAATAATTTACCCGAGTCCAACCTTTGAATCATCATCAAGTTGTCGATTTGACTGAAGCAGCTTCTCTTTCATTTTCAATCTGCTTAGTAATATTCTTGAATTTGATATCCTCCCCCATCCTTGATTAACAATTTATTTTGTTGCCGCTACACATCAATTTAAACCGACGTCGATTCAGGCAGATACGTTGGTCTCTAATGATTGGTTGGAGAAAATCGAACAACCTTCCACCACGGAATTGTGTTTAGAGTGGAGCCAATGTCAGACTGGAGATGGAAACACAGGGTAACAAGTGGACAGTTCAGTCTGATATCAGGCAGTGAAATAACTGCTCCCTGTTTGTTTTACTTACTGTTGTTGGTGATTCAAATTCCTTTACAAGGCAAGTTGTTCAAAGTGTTTATCTTGTCTGAAGCAATATTCCAAAATCTCCAAATTTCCAGCAGCAGGAAACCCAGCAATTATCAATTATCTGCTAATTTTGACTTCACTGTGTTTCAGGTCTTAAAATTTTAAACCGCTTAAACATTCTCAAATCCTCAACAGTGTAATACAGACAATAGAAGTGTGATCATTATTGACCCTTCAGTCTCCTTCATGTATGTGCACTTTCCTCTGGCTCTGCCCCCTCTTGCCTCACAGAAGTCCTATTATTGCTTTTCCCTCCTTTGTGCTCCTCCATCACGCCTCTGGGTGAGCATGGCTCTTTGACGAGTGTGGCATATCTCTCGTGATGGTGATGCTCTTTGGCAGAAAATCAATACTTCACTTCTGGTGTGATATGGAGATAAGACTGTCATAATCCTGATGTTGTGCCTTTGTGAACGCTCGTTCTCCCTCATAATTGTAGTCAGTGATGTCCTTCACTGATATCATTGTTGTTGTAGCATTAAGTAGTAGCGATACAAAGTACCAAAGTATAGGACGAGGTCTGAGAGACCATCGGGTTTCTTCCATAAATGTTCTTTTCAGTCAACGCTGAACAACAAGTCTTATTCTTTATATTAGCTTATCTCTAATGGAAGAATTGCATTATTCAGCAAGTGGAAAAGAAGCTTATTGATCCATTTGTCTTTGGCTTCTCTTTGTTCTGTGCTCCCTGGATGTGATTTCAGCTCCAGATTGTTTGTATATCATAATATTTGTTAAATATGACTTGCTGTATGACTTATTGTATAACATATTTGTGCATCTGTGTGTGTGGGCAGTATTATAAGTGGTGTGTCTGTGCAAGAGCTTTTCTTGCAATTTGAAAACATAAAAATGAACTTTACCTGCCTCCTACCTTTTGAAGTGTGTGAACTGCTGTGATTATAAACCAATTAAATGCACACATACTGAGATAATGCATGATTCTACATATTAGAAAAATAAAGAATTAAAGATGAAATGAATTTATAACCTAAGTGCGTACACTTTCCCAACAGGGAGTATTATTAAGTTACACTTTCGTGTTGGAATTTCGCCAGCACTGAGGCCGGATATGAATATAAGGACGACCCTGATTATAGCCTCCAGCTTGTCTATCACTGTCACACTCAAACAATCGACTGTCAGACTCTTGGAAGACGTAAAAATTATTTTTGCTGGCAGTTTGAATATTTAAGAATATTTTTTTTTCTTTCTTTCTTTCTTAGCTCCTTATGTGACAGCAGTAAATCTCATCTGCTTGACAAATTGATGCGTTCCTGCAGTAAAAGCCTCATCGTCGTTAATTCATTTCCTCTGCGGCAGAAAGACATTGCACAATCCATCAGAAACCTCTGTAGGTCAAATGAGGGTTAATCACTGCTCACCTCCTTGTTGATTATGTCAGTGATTTCCTAGATAAAAAAAAAATAAATAAAAAATCAGACCATTTATGTTGTTTTCCTAGTAATGCCTGAGGATCTGACTAATACCTGGAACATTACCATTTCATGAAGTTCTAATGCAATAATGTTCCTCATCACTCCAGCATATAAGCACAGATTTTAGATACAACTTGATATAGGAGATATTCTAGACCGCAACTTCATGTTTGTTTTGCAGAGCTGCAACGATTAGTCAATTAGTTGGTAACTATTACATTAACAGCAAACTATTTAGATAACCAATTAATCAATTTGATTTTCAAGAAGAAAATGTCCAAATTCTGTTTCCAGTGTTTCAAGTCTGATTATTTTCTGGTTTCTTTAGTCTTCTACAATTTGTCCAGACTGTTGGTCTGGACAAGGAACATTTTAAGTTGAATCTTCACCTATGATCAACTTTACATCATTTTATGAACCAATCAACTACGTGATTAGTCCTTTCAGTAATCGATAAATTAATCAACTATCAAAATAGATGTTAATTGCAGCTGCACAAAGGGTTTACCATTGTCATGACTGTGAATAATGAATCTTAATTTTAGTGCTGTTTCATAGACCTTCACTAAATAGATTAGTTTAAATAAGGGACGTAGCTTCCAAACAGCTTCTCATTTGTCATGCTGTTTTTTTTTTTTTTTCCTTTTCCTTTTACCACTGCTGGGTCCCAATCATCAAAATTGTTCTATGTTCCAAACAGATTGAAAGAAATGTTAGAATCAGCCATGGGTTTGTTTTCGTTCCCAGTCAACTCATTCATCACGTAGATAACTCAGCTGTGCTCGACGCCGTTCACAACAAGTCAATTTGGCATCTGTGCTCTTTAATGTTGCTATGGTTACAGGTTGAGTAGCAAATGAATTCAGAATAGTTGATTAAATTTGATCCGAACTACGTGCGTATTAAATGATTTTGATGCACACCTGCTGGCCAATCACAGAAGAATAGTCACCCAGATGAAAAAATAATGCTAAAATATTTTCTGCAGGTGGCTGACTCTAAAATATACTTTACAAACGACTCATAATGCAAAACAGTTATCTACAAATCAGCTAAACTCAATGCAAATCTGTGAGAGCCGACTTTACACCACTACACTTTTGTGTCTTGCTTTTCTCTCCATTGGTGTTTCCTCCATGCATTATGTTCCACAAAGTAGCTTCAGATGTGTATTTGTAGAACACATCCAAAAATGACAAACAGTGAGCCATGTTTCCAGACACACACATTCGGGTGTGATATAAATGAAACTGTCACTCTAAATAAAATTGCTGAAGTTGAGACGTTCAACCGCTGTCATCTGCTCTGCTGGAGAGACAATTTTCTCTGTTTCGACATTCGAATGCAACAGTGTTATGCACAGTGTGGAAAATAAATGGAGAAGAAAGTATATTTGAGTGGACTCGAGCTGACATCATTTCGTTTTACGAATGCATACATTTACATTGCTATTCCAATTTATTCAAAATTGGAAAACCAGAGAGAAATTGAGAGTGATGCATCGCACCTATTGGTTCTTTTGGTTACTATCTTTGTGCTTGTTGTCAAGGTTAAAGACCTGGCCTCCTTCATTCGGCGGCTGGCTCTACAGCGTTTTATCATGGCTTGATATTCACACTCCTTTGGCTTTGGGCAGATGGATTCTTTGCTTTGTGGGAAGGGAACTGACAGGCGAGAAACCCGACCCTTTCTTTCCTCAGTGCTCTCTTCACAGGCCCATGTCCCTTCTCCGCCTGCCTCACGTCTGCAGGTTGCCTCTTGGTCTGATAAGCTCAGGCAGAGCAGAGGCTGTGGGTCACTCAATCAACTCACTCTGCATGCTTTCACTACCGGCTCTCCCTTTTTTCTCCAACAACCCCGGCTGCCCACCTGCCAAGAGAAATGAGTCACAGACAACCCCTAGACTTTTTTTCCTAGAAGCTGTTCTGTGGTCCTGTACCAGGGCCATACGCTCTGCCGTCAAGGCTGGCCGGAAATCCACTTCAAAGCAGCTCTCTCTCTTTTTGAACAACCAGAGATCCAAACCCCAAATATATTAAATTTATGCTGATATAAAACAGATAAAAGCTTCAGACAGGAACTATAATTCTGGTATATAATGATTCTGATGAATGACTCACTATACATAATTGTTATGATCAATTAAATTGTTTAATTGTTTCAGCACTACTACAATGTCTCAATCTATCAATCAGTCTTTATTTGTTAAATGTATTAACTGTGTAATTCCAGTGGAAAGTATCTGCTTGTGCTTGTTTCAGTAGAGAAATTCTTAATTCTCTATGGAAAACAGACTATAAATGTACGTCACCTCCACGACAAAATGTGTTGATTTGTTGACCTCTACCAGGTAGAAATATATCATGAATATGGTTATCTATAGAGACTAGCTAGGATTAATCAACTATTTTATTAACTATTTTGATTAATTGGTTTGAGTAATTTTTAAGAAGAAAATGTCAAAATTATCTGATTTCTGCTTCTCAAGTGTGATTATCTGGTTTCTTTAGTTTTCTGTTATAGTAAACTGATAATCTTTGGGTAGTGGACTGTTGGTCTGGACAAAAAGACATTTTAGGATAAATCTTCAACTTTGGGAAACTGACATTTTTATGAACTAAACGACTAATCAATTAATTGTTTCAATAATCAACTATCAAGATAGTTGTTAGTTGCAGCTCTAATAGAAACCAAAAGTATATTTTGTACCAGGGTGTGCACATGTTTGTTTATGCTGTAAAGTTGATTATTTTAACATGAGGGTTTATCAGATTTTTGTAGTCAGCCTCAAGTGGATATTTAAGGAAGTGAAATTTGGCATTGGCTTCATTTTTCAGCCTTAGAGTTTGCTCCTAGATTTAAATGAGACAAATGGTCCCTTCTGTGTTACTTCTGCTTCTAATTGTCATTCTTTCGTCCAATTTGACATTTTCCGTACTTGTTGCTCCAAGCAGCCAGAGACTAAGCACTGACTGGAGACTAGTAAACTGAACATAACAGGATTCTTTAATTCCCTCAGGTAATCTGGAGGGAATTGTTCAGGGGAAGCTTAATGAGTTGACTACTGTAATTCTCCTCCAAAGTTTTAAGAGTTTATACTGTACAAAAAAAAACAGCCTGATTTACCCAAGTGCAGACCTGGGCTTTCTGCTCTTGGCTTTTCTTATCAGCACAGCAGCCCGTGCAACAGTCATCAGCCTTCTGGTTATACAGGTTTGAGAAGTTGATGTAGTGGTCACCTGTCGGTCTCGGCGTGCACCTCCTCCTCCGGTCATAGTGAGCTCTAACTGTCAGTTCAGGCCATACTCTCCAAGAGAAAAATCATTTGAGCTTGGCTGGAGATGAGGAGAATGGAAGAGGCCCACTTAATATTCACAGAGCAGAACCACAGTGAATGGAAATGAGTGAGAGAGGGTGTAAAAAAGAGAAGGGGGTGGGAGAAAAACACAGACTGAAACAGAATGCAAAATTGCAGGATAGAACTGGCAGCATGGCAACTTATTTTTCCAAATGCTAATAATGGAGGGTGTGGGGACATTGTGAGCGTGAAGATCTGCGACTGCTTGCCGGCTGCTTCTAAACTCATCTTCACGTGGAGCTCGCAGGATCCAGAAGCAGAAAACTGATACTCTGACACAGGATATATGCAGCCGCATAACAGGTTGAACAGGGAAGCGCGGCTGTTTTTCAGCGGGGCAATAATTCAGCGTCGGTGTTGTTGGGATTTGCAGAAAGATTTCCTGTGTGCAAATCGGCCCCGCAGCGGCTTGTGTGACATTTTCACAGCAGGTTTGAAAGGTCTCGGACTGGCAGTAACATTTCTTACTTAAACAACCTTTAGTAAACAGCCATTTAATGTCAGCCGCAGCCTCCTGCTTCCACCGGTGAAAGCCATCAGGAGCGCACTTTGTAGTCCTCACGTTACTCACTAGCTGCAGCGAGACCGGTGGTGAGGTCGCTTTAGGCTGCGTGCCGCACACAGGATGCCAGATGCATTGTTGAGGTTGAGGCAGAACAATGCTGGGAAGGATATCCTCTCATTTTCATGGTCACCTAGGGTGCCCAACAAGCGTGGCTGCACAGAGAAATGAGTCTTGGGGCTCCCACTTGTCCCCGGCACACACACCACCCCCCCTACACCCACCCGTTGCTACGCTAAATTAGAACTGCCTATCTTCTCCCTGCTTCCTGTTCTCTCTCTCTCTCCCTCTCTCTCTCCGTCCATCTCCCTCCTTCACTCCTGAAGTTACAGAGGAGAGGAACAAGAGGAGGCGTCAGCTGACTGCCCACCCTCCAATCAGATAACTTCTGATGGAAATGTTTAGCAGCTGCTAAAATCAGATTTAGCCCGAAGGAGGGAGGGAAGGAGCAGGAGGCTGGAGCGAAGGCAGTGCAGCATGGCTATGCACCGGTGAGGAGGCTCCGTAACATGGACGAGTCGAGCATTCTGAGGAGACGAGGGTTACAGGTAGGCGAGCAAATGTAGTCATGTAAGCTGCGCGTGTTTCAGCTGCGGGGAGACTTTCTGCTGTGTGTGTGTGGGTGCCGTTTATGCATCGATTGCTCTTCTAAACATAACAGTTAGGACTTTGAGACCTTTTTGTGTTGAGACTTTGCTGTAGATGTGACAGTTTTCAGTAAATAATGGTGGGAATGATTAACAGGTGACTGAAAACAGGTTCCAGATGTTTTCATCTTCACTACTTTTTTTTTCCTCTGCCCAGGTGTGGGAATAATACTTCAGGTGGTTATGGATTTTCATCAGTACTTTTCATTTGTGTTAGTGGCCGGCAGGGGGAACGAGAGCTGTGTATTCATGGAACTAAATTTGATTATGCTGTGTGAAAGGCTTTCTTATACTTTATTGACTTATGAAAATGGAGTGCACTGATTATTTCTGCAGAAAAAAAATATATCTTGATTGACATGTAAACAAATGATGCACTTAAATTAATGCTGCTGTCGCTCTGAGATAAAGGCAGATATGAACAGAAGTGTGAAGGGAGGACGGAGAGTTCTGAAACATTTAATTCTACACCTCGCGTTGTACCTTTTAAACCCAACACCTTCTGCCATTAATCATTTTGTGAAGCTGAGCCTGCAAGTGAAGCGTAAATTGAACTTTTGCTTACTAGATGTGTAAATGGAAGCCTTTGTGTATTACACCTCAAATTACTGCATGTGCTCTGAATCACCTCTGTGATCAACTGTATGTGTGTTTAATTAGGCTGTTTTTCACTGATGAATTTAACCAACAAAACTGCTTATATATTTTCATTGTTAATAAGGGTACATTTTTCTTTATCCTTTTATCCCAATCAATTTCCCCCTTTTTTTTAATTTCACATAGCTTGCAGCCTGTTGTAACGTTGCAATCTGTTGCATTCATCAAAAGCTTCCAGTTGCTCTAAACTCTCTCTCTCTTCCTTTTGTTGGACACCATCACCTCCTTCCTTGCTCTCCTTTTCCACCCAACATAACTGATGTCTTTATGTGCCTTAAAGAGAATGTAACGGCCGTAGGTTTGGGCTGCTCCTGCTTTCTCATTCAAAAAGAAACACGGAAGTTAGTTTGTCAGGCAAATGAATGTCGCTGTTTCAGCTCCACAATTTCCCATTCATACCGAGGCCAGGAAAGGGATGACATCACTGGAGCCTGAGCTTGTTTATGTGGAGTTGGATGGTTAGAAACGGACGACTTGCAGCGGGCGGGGGTGTTCTCGTCCTCAAGGGAACTGTTGGAAGATATTTGACATATTTAAAAAAAAAAAAAAAAAAAGTTCTGTTTTAATTTAGGCAGAAAAAGGTCCTGACAGTTATGTAGCAGTTTATTCACAGTCGTTTTACATGTTTTTCTGTCTCTTATCTAAAACTTTTCAACTCCCAATGTTGACAACACCATACTGCTTTTTTTTTTTTTTTTTTTTTTTTAAATGGCAACATGCTCAAATATTAATCTTTTTCTGCATTCTTGATTGATGAGGAGGAGAAGAAGAGGAAGAACTATACTGATCCCTGTGGGGAAAATGAGAATCTCAAGTGCAGCAAAGCAGGGAAAGATGTCTAAGATAATTAACACTGAGGGATTTTGTATATTCTGATACATGCACATCTGTGCTCCTGGAAAAACCTTTAGTGTGGTGTTCGGGAATGTTAAAAAATTTGAAAACAATGTCAGATCTTTGCCTTGATCTTCAGCCATGAAGAAAAGGAAGAAGAGGAAGCTTTAGAGTGTGCATGTTGAATGAATGTGACTGAGCGGAAATGTATTTTTAGACTTGTTGAAAACATCCAGACTAACAACAATATGCAGGAAAATGATTGTTTTGCAGTATCTGCCCCATTAATGAGCTCTCTGAATAAATTGTACAGCTGATTTCAGCATGAGTGTCTGTCAGCATTGTCTGAAGTTGTTTCTTTTTGTCTAGAGACAAGAAAAGAATAATAAAATAATGATTGAGACTGAGATTGAGATGATATATATATACTGTGTGAGAGAGGTTCTGGTAATTGTGGATTTACTGTAACTTGGGAATTTACTTATTTATTTTAGAATATTTCATAGACAGGATCACAGTTATTACACAGTAATCACGTGATGAATAGATTGATTGAATGGTTTTACATGAAAGCATTGGGAAGGTGGTGTGATACACTACTGAGCTTTCCTTAAAAATAAAAATAAATTCTGCAGATGTCAATATTTCCAAATATGCTTTCTGGCGTTATTGAAGGCAACTTAAATAATTACAAACATGCTGGTGTCCATGTCAAAGTGCGTAATGATGCTGCTGTGTCTGAAGAGTCTGGAGATATTTGATTTTCAAGTGTTACAAGCACCTCGATGCACAAAGCCGCCAGCTTCCCTCATTATATATAGATTTTAATGATCTGTATAGCAGTGTAGTTACACATCTCCTTCACCTTAATTAGCAGCAACCTGTCATGCTGAGCTTCACTGTTACGTCTGACATCTCAGAAGCATCTAAAAATCTATCCAGACAAGTGTGGTGACATTTTGTGCCTCAAAAGAACGGTTTGTGTGAAGTGTCGTGAGCCAGATGGTGAGATGCAGCCCGGCTGACAAAACACGATGCTGCAGCACCAGAAAAGCCATCTAGGTGCAATTTATTGCGACTGACCCATACATCCTGTTCATGTCATTATAATGGAAGTTAAAAAAAAAATGATATTCCCTTGAGAGAAACTGAAACTCTCCTGTGGGAGGGAAGAGGACAATGTTTCTTCAGCCAAGCAAGCAGCCTCTCTGCTCAAGTGTCCTCCTGCACGAGGACGAGTTTCTTTCACATCCAGCAGGCTCTCATTGTTGCTGTGAATGAGGTGAGCTCTATAGATGAAGTTCTCCTTGAGACGATGGCTAATGATGAAGGATTTGTTACCAGGAAATCGTGATATGCTGCCTGCTTACATCAGCCAAACCATTCCTCTCAACTCTTGAAGAAATGCAGAAGAACCATTCTGAGACAGAAGAGATGACATGATCAAATATAAAAATGTGTAAAATAACAACCAACAAACTCTTATGTGCTACTATCAGAAACCAGTAGTCAATCTAGCAATCTCTTTTTCTGTTTATTATTCTCATCATGTTATTGGTTTTATAACTATCTCACTGTATTCTCACATAATTTTCCCTGATAAATGACTGACTGATTTGAAATTAATAATCTTTATAGATAAGTGATAATTTGTGGGGGAAAATGTGTCAAAACCAGTCAAATACTTTCCATGCATGATAAAACCACACGACACAGGCATTTAGTTCACATTCCTTGCCATCATTCATCGATTGGCACCAGATGTTAGTCACTATACTTTGAGTTAACATCTTTCTGTTGTTCTTTCAGCAGCAACTGCTCAAACTATGCTGATGTTTTTTTGTTGTTTGCGTTTGCCAGTTCTCCATCATCTCCAACTGTTTGTTCCCTCCGTTGCTCTAGTTTGTTCGTCACTTCTGTCATTTGAATTATATGCCGGGCTACATTAAGCAGCCAGTGAGGACATCAGTTAGATGCAAATGGCTGTCACTAACATGCTATAACATTAAATGTACATTTGTCATTTAGACAAATTTAGTCTCATCATTCAACGAGACAATGAGCAGCGACAATGAGTAAACAGTGATTCATCAGCAAACATTAATAGAAATTTAACGGTATTAAACAACACAGTTTTGCAATAATAGAGCCTCATATTGTTGTGTGAAGTATTTCATTGTTTCTCTTTATGGACATAGTCGGTGTTAAACAGCGGTGGAAAGTACATTTACTCAAGTACAGTACAATTACAGGTACTTGATTTAGATTTGATGCTACGTTATACTTCGATCCACTACATTTCAGAGGGAAATATTATACTTTTTCCTCCAATTAAAACATCTTTAGTTTTCAGATGTAGATTTTACACAATAGGTAATGTTACAAGCTTTCTAAATCCTAGTACCGGTATTTATAATTAAAGATGAAACCAGGGGTTTTAACCTTAGTCTTTGACATCTTTACAAACCAGAGTGTAGTCGGCTCACATTTCATATGTCTGATAACGGCTCTGAAAAGTAGAGATTTTTTTTACTCGTGTACAAAAAGTAAAAATAGATTGGAGTCAGAACTTTGTTTTTTTTCTTCTCCCATTAATCCAAATTATTAATGTTATCTACAGATGGTATAATCTATACATTTTTACATCATTATTAGCCATGTGTAATCAACAATGAGGAGCTGCTACAGTTTTCCTTGACCTCTGATGTGATTCTAAACACATGATTTGATCACTCAATCAGTGTCACCTGCTGAGCTAAATAAGACTGATGCATCTCATCTTGTCATCACACCTGATGGTCTAAACAGCCAGTTCACTCATTAAATGTGAGGCTTATTCCGTGTGTGAATTGGCGCCTCTACTTGCTTTGCCCTGAAGAGAATATATTTCATAAATGTGTAATAATTTCTCCTGACATTACTGGAGGGACTCTTCGTTTCTGGCGGCCACCTTCACTGCAAAAACCCTGCATTCATAGCTTGTGTCTGCTCTCATGTTCTTTTTCTGCATTTTGTTATGGAATCATATCATCAGGTTCAAAACCTCTGATCATTACTGCTGCTACATTTGTCATTATCTTCATTCATTCAGATTCAAACTGTTCTCATGACATTGAAAGGACGTTGTCATTAAAAATGAGAAATTATTAAATTAGAAGAGCGTTATGCACAGCACCGGTCATAAGGTTCGTTTGGTAGTTATAACAGTGGATGAGTCAGTGGATTAAACATTTATGACACCTAACATCTCGCTAAAAAGAGAAATGTGCGGATGCCAACATTTAATCAGGTTGCTCTGATGTTGAATCTCCCTCTGCTGGTGCAGGAATCAATATCTCTAACATGGAGCTGAGCGTAATGGTGGAAAATATCACTTCAAACACTAGGTTTGATTCTCTGCTGTAGTTGTCTCGCTTAATAGAAATCACATCCTTACCCCATAGAAACTACAGTTCTATAATATCAAGGTCATTGACTGTTTACGGATATGCAGGTTGTTTGTCCCTCTCAATAGAGGTCAACGTATGCATCTATAGTCTCTCTACATCCCAGGCAGATAACTGTTTTTATTGATCCGTTTGATCTCTTTTAATCTTCAGACACACTTGAAGTCTGAGACTTTAAAGCTGATTTAATTTTAAGGGAAGTCCTTAATTGCCTTTCTGTAATTATCATGGTCATTCTAAAGACTTCTTTCTACATTCACAACATAAAATCAATGCTCAGTGCCGACACAATAAATATATACTACATGAACAGTCACATGCCGTCCCTGTTTCCTGATAACAATCGATCGTAGAAGTTAAGAGCGACTTCTGAAAGCCTTTTTACAAGCTGTAAAATTTTCCACAGCTCTATTAAAGGGACAGTGTGTAAGATATGTGCAATTTAGCAGCATCTAGTGGAAACAGCTTGGCAGAAATGAAATATAATATTAAGTATGTTTCAACTACTATATATTACAATCAAGTAAGAATTGTTGTGGTTTTATGACCTAAGAGCTGGTTCTATCTAATTATCAGCATGTTCCTATATGTTTCATGAATCTAACTTGAATGTCATTTTATCATCATTTCTTTATTAGACCTAAGAATGTAGCAAACAACATGCTGTTCAAGACAAAAAAGAGATTTGATGACATAATGGCTAAATACTGTATGAGAAAGGGGATTTTCCTGCCAGCACACCACTGTACGCTAAAAGCTGAGCACACTTTTGATCATGAGATGTAGGAAAATCCAAAAATAAATCAAGGGGAATTATTAATGAGGCATTACAGATAGGCGTTTTTAGGAGAGCACCACCACAGCTTTGATGTGGTGTCTTAGAGATTAAAAGTTGTTGCTTGAAGTCATTCCTTGACGTTTTGCCCGGTGGAACAATAAACTCTGTCTCAGGTTCATCATGTCAGAATTGTTATCTTTCAAATCCTGAAAAGATAAACAAACAAATCCTCAAGCGTACAAGGTTTACTTTCATTATCAGTTTTCTGTCCTCACTCTTTCAAGGATGAACAGTTTTCCTACAATTACACTCAGCTTTTGTTGCCTTATTGACTTTCAAGAGTTCTGGAATGTAATAAACCTGCGTTTTAATGCAACTTCTGCAGACCTTTATTTTCCAGTAAACTATAAGTTTAAAACCGGGGATTTATTTAAAAAAAATCAATCTGAGTGGGAGTTAGAATAATTTGAGAATATGGTAAACAATGGAATTTCTAAGGTGAAAAGAAAAATGCACAACCCAAAGCTTTAGTGAGGAATATTTCTGGCAGGTTTTAAAAGTGTAAGCTGTATATTATGTGTGCTATGATTGTCAACATCATTGATTACATTATTTTCTCTATAAAGTATGAATCGTTTTGTCGAGTGTTTGAAAATATAATTTAATCTGAAGAGCAGTTTCAGATATTAGATATATGTTTTATTTTTATTATTTTTAAATATTTGCTTTAAAGGTCTCATATTTCCCTGGGTTTTATTTGAAGTTTTGACATCCCTAACAACGTATGTGCTTTCAAGTATCAAAAGCCATCAGTGACAGCTGGTTTAATGCACAGTATTTATACAATACCTACACCTCATTTTAATTCTAAAAAGCAGCTAATATCTCACTTTCTGCAGTACGGGACAAATGATTATTTGATTCTAACAATAGGTGCTAATTTATTTTGTCATCAATTTAAAAGTAATCGTTGCAGCAAATGTACATGAAATGATGAGTGTAACATCTGTAGTCTCCTGCCTGGCTGTGTTTTCAGTAATATTACAGCAGTATGAGTCAGAAACGCATCACATTGGTAAACAGCTCAGGCTCCAGTCTCACACATCTACGGAAAAGTCTTTAAAGGGATAATAAATCAAAGGTGAAGTCCCCTGTCACACAAATAAATGAGGAAAAGACAAATGTTTCCATGATTCATGCTAATAATACTGAAGTTGGCCATGGTGGGAAAAAAAAACTGTCTTTAAATCCTCTTTACTAAAATGCATCTGCTGCCAAAAAAAAAATCTAAATTGTTTTGTTTTGTAGAAACCTATATAGTCATTATCAGCACTGATCTCAGTCATAGGGGAAGAAGTAGATGAGGTGGTAAAGGTTTTAACAGGATAATATAACTGATTTCATGTCAAAAACCATATTAGACAAATTATGCAAAGTAGAGTATTTTATATACATCTTAAACGTGTTTGGAGGGATCTTTAACAACTCCACCTACTGAACATTAAACATTAAGTTAATTTATTATGTAGTAAATCAGTTCTTGCAATAGCCAAGAAAAAGTTCTTTGAGCTAATTACAGAATGTTAATATATTGACATATATTTAGTTTACAGCTGCAGGTATAGTAGTGGGGCTGTAATGGTGCTATGCTTCTTTTTACCCTTTGGGAACTTCTGATTACTTCAGTAAACTGTGAATTTCTTTTTTTCAAAATCTTATTTTCGCATTGGATTTTTTTTTTTTTTGCTGGTATAAGCTGATTCATTAAGTTTCTCAATATCTGTCAGATCAGGGCTGCTTTATCTATGAGAGAAACCTCTAATTTACCTAATTTTATGACAAAAACAAAAGCAAGGGGGGAGCTTCAGTTTGGATGTATATCACCACTGTCTCGTTTCATTAAAACATGTCACGCAGTGCACTTTGAATATTCAGTGTGAGATGCTCGCTGTCAGTAACAGAACGCTTTTTCTGTTCAGGCTTCACTTAATTAGAAAGGTGTCGTAATTGTCTGGGGGAAAAAAAAGTCTGAAGCACAAATGGTCCAGTCATCTCAAGGCATTTTTTTCACTTCATGTTTATATTTTCCAGAGGCACGAATCTGTTTTTTTATTTGAGTTTTATTATCACGCTTTAGTCTTTGCATTATTACCGCAGATGTCACGCTGTGATTTGATGCGCTGTGATTGGTGGATAGTCATTCCCTGCTGGTAATTAGTGTTGTTTGCTCTGTGGTCATGTCTCCTAAGGAAACTCTGTGCCCTTGGTCTTGTGGAGGCAGCAGAGGATGCCAGACATTAAGCCCTAATTGATAGCAAAGGGAGAGTGGGGCTTAGCACTTTTTCTGCTGACCGGAGCAACCAATACACATCAACTCACTGTCCTACACACTTTCAGACAAAGGACTTCACTCTTATCAGGTTCTTATTAGACAATGAAATGTCTAATGATCAAATCAGTAGGATTTGTAGTCAGAAAATAAAAAAGCCTGGACATTTATCAGCCTTCTTTTACAGCAGGAGGGACAGATCGGGAGGGATTTTAAATGATCGGAGCCCGAGAGCTTTGTGTTGGTTTCACACCGCTCATATGAAAGAGCACAGGGAGATGGTGTGAGGGTGATAAAACAACCTGCTTCTTCACATGAAGCTGTGCTGTTACTCTGAAGGGGATACAGTGATATGAACATGATGTGCTGGTCTGTCACTGCGGCTGATGTTCTCGGGATCACATGGTCGTCCGTGTGGTGCGGATCCATCAACAGATGTTCCAGCAGCAGGATTTGTAAAGAGACGTGTTTTACTTTACAAAGCTTTTAAAAGAAACCTGTTCTTTGCGGTGCTTTTAATGTAATGTGTTATGTTTCTGTGAGGAGCTGGAAAAACAAATTTCAATGGGGATGTTTGGGAACAAATAAAAGAACACCTGTCTGCTTGCCTCTCTGTAGCAACTGTAGTAAACTTTCCCAATGGTAAGAGCACAAGTTCAATGCAATCATTTTCTAAAACTGTCATTTGCATGTTGAGGTTCACAAGAGGATACAATGCATTTTTTTCATGTGAACGGCCGATGTTTCCTTTCTTTTTTTCTTTTTTTGTAATTCAATATGGTTTCAAAAATATGTCTACTGAGACCAGTCACACTGTACATATGCAGATATTATTTTGTTTGCAGTTTTGTTATCAACTGACTGGTCAGCGAAACCTGCTGTAGTTCCTTTTATAAAGATATTCGACATGAAAGTAAGTCAAATATTAAATAAATAAAAGAAATGGAGGAAGGAAATAAAATGAAGGGAGGAGGAAAGTAAATGAATAAGAAATTAAAAATAGGTGGTGAAATCTGACAATTTCAAAAAAATATTGAACCACTTTTTCTTATTTAGAGCCTCTATAACCTTAGATGTCAATATTTCAACAATATGTCAGTTTTGGAGCCAAGATGATCCCCAAGTTTTTCAACTGAGAAGATCATGACTTGTTAAATGAATTACTGACTTAATATATATCATAGTTCATTCTTTATGAATGGGGGGTCTTTTTTAAAGGCAGCATCTAGTGGCCAATTGGTGGTATTGCACCTTCATGTTCTTCTGATTTTAGCTTCAGCCTCGAGCTGCAGGAACTTTTCCCCAGGGACCAAAAACCCTTAAGTTTGTATAGTATAATTTATGTGCTCTGTGGGTCGAACCTTTCCAATTTTCTAAGGCAAACACAGACACAATCCCATGACATGTTCACATTATTGTACATATTTATTTACTTTGTGAAGCCAATTAGCTTTTGGTATTTTCTTAAAAAATATCTGGACAATTAATTTCCATAAATGGGTTTTTAGACTCAAGATTTTATACACTGTGTTAACAAATTACTAGAAAATGACTGCAAGGACGTTGCAGCAATGCACATGTTTGCCAGCAGTATTATCCCTCCAGTAACAAGCATAATCCTTTAAGCAATCAATGAGGGCATTGTTGGTGGTCTAGCTGGTTTATTTCAATTAGTTTCATACAGTAAACCCTGACCTCTGTAACTCGCCTGCTAACATCTGCCTGAGCAACCAATGAACACTATTGTCTTTGATTAAAAGACAGCAAACAAAGCTAAACAATGATTATACAGAGATTCTAGCATTAGCTAACTGTTTTGAAGGGGAGCCGTATGTTCAGTGGGTCCCTGTCTGAATCCTCATCAGAGACCGTTGCCTCAATGTTAATGGAAAACTGCTCCAGTTCACTTGATTCAGCTGTAATGTTATTTAAGTTAACACTTTTGAATCCAGATGCTGCCTATTAAACTTATTACGCACTTCTCTGGATTGGCTGTAACAGCCTCCACCTGCTGCCGTCTCCTTCGTTATGGCAGCTGTTTTTGAAGCTGTAAAGCTGCTGCTTCTGGTCTAGAATCATGTATAGTATAATTTTTATGTATATACAAGTATATTGATGGTGTACTATCATGAATCTTTTGAATTTATCAGATATACCTGTAAGTATGTGTACTTACGACTTCTCTCTTTTCATTCACAGAAGGAGCTGAGTCTTCCCAGAAGAGGCAGTTTGTAAGTACCCTTATGTGTTGTGTAGACGGTATCCTGTTTACAGAAGGGATGGTTTCCCCCCGATTGCAGAGATTCTGCAGAAATGACCTCATTATCCGCATTAGATACAGTTACTTTGTCCCTGTTATTATAAAATTCTGTGTTTTAGTCTTCAGTTTATTTCAGTCTCCAGCCTCTTAGATTTTAAACTTATGACTTTTAAGTACTGAAATCTGCACCAAAAGAGAAAAAGTTGAAAGAAACCTCTGCTTCAGATGGAATGTTTGTGTTCCTTGATTTTCTCATTGTTGTAATGGCTCAAATCAATGTTCAATGTCTCGTTTCTGGTGGCATCTTTTGGGGAAGTTGAAGATCGGAACCAGCAGAGTTCCTTTGCAGGACAATCAATGGCAGCTGTGAAAAAGGAGAATGTTGATTTGTCCATTCTGAGCTACTGTAGAAATAAAGAAAGAATGGCAGGCTCTGTGGAAGGAGCCAACCAGAGAAGATTCTGATTAACATTAAGGAGACAGACACACAAACAATGTTTTCTTTCTAAAATTGCAGAGAGAAACTAAAGATAGGAGGTCGAAAACTAGAATAGAGAATATTTTTTGGTTCTTAAAACAACAAACTTAAATTTTCGGTGACCTCACACTTTAAATAAAACCAAGGAAGAATGTGAATATGGGACGTTTACTGTGTAGCAAGACTTCCTGGACATTGATTTTTGGTTCAGTTTGACATATTATCATATAGGAAGATTTACCCATGACACCTTGCTGCTCTGGTTGCCGCCTCCCCTTCTGTAATAGAGGTGAGGAGCCATTACTGTATGAACAGCCTGCTGTGAGATCACCAACAGCACCAGTTTATATTTAGAGCACCAAAGCCTCCGGTGACCTTGGTAACCATAGTAATGGTGTTTGGATATGACAAAGTTGATATGTCTGCTTCAAATTCATCATAACTGCAGTTTATTTAAATAGCAAGAGGCAAGACTGCAAAGTGAGCCTCGAATAACACATTAACATGCACAGTAATATCCTGTAAGATGTATTTACTTGTCTTGATTACTTTTAATAAACCTTTTTATTAACTTTTTTATTGAGAATATGACCGTTACAAACTAGGTACATTTTTGTGTCTTTTTCAAAAAAATCTTCTGCCTCAGATTGAGCAAGATGAACAACAAAGAAATAATGAAGTAATTAAACTAGAATAAACCTGTACAAATAAGAAAAGTAAATAAATTGATATCTCAAATTAAGTTAACAAGTTTCAGTGACAAGTTTCACCTCTTCTTTCAAATGGTAGAAGCTGAGTTTTATCTAAAAATATCTGGATCTCAGATAAAATACCCCCCCAAAAAATAAAACTGAATTCCATAACTGCTTTGTCATGCGTGTGTGCTTTTTATTAAACACATGCAGGGTGAGCTGAGCATGTAAAAAGATAATGTTAGTGCTAGTGATGTGAAACCTGGACCTCTTAAACTCTACATCTACTTGTCACCTAATCAAGACCAGTAAAAGTTAATGGAAAAAGAAACTGGATGCTCAGTCGGCTCAGTACTTGTCCAAAAGACCGTGGAGGTTTTACTGTGACAGAGAGCCATCTGCTGAACATTTGATGTCATTAACATTCTTTACTTTAAACTTTACACCCTGGGCAGATCTCAGCTATTACCTCCTTTCATACAGGAATGATTGATTTTTATATAGTGTTTGGAGTCTTTTTCAACTCAAGTCTACTGGGGTGACAACGGGAACCTATTTATAAACTGACCTTAATAGCTGAAAGTCTTTTGCTGGGTCCAATAAATAACTGAAAGTCCATCATTTATATATCTGGGGAAAACAGCTGTTGGATTTGTTGACCGTTATGTTAGAACCTCTTCCCGTTTCTCGTCATCAGCACAGAAACACAACCTGTTGCAGTGGTGCTGCCCTGTTGCATTGACAGCGTTGCCATGCAACCAGATATTGAAGAGGAATTGTTGACTGTAGATTCTGTTACACTCTACACTCTCACTGCAGAGGAAAGTTTTCATGGTTTGCCATTTACTGAGATTTCTAGTAGCAGTTTTGATGCTACAGTCATCCCTGAGATTTTTATAGATTTTCTCTGTGGACAAGCATGAAATGTATAATGTCGTAGGTCTGCAGAACAATAGTCCTCACATCACAGTGAGGGTGGAACTCTCTCCTGCTGTGTGCTTCCTCGAAGGTGGAAAGAGTTACTTGACTCGGTTCAGGCAGCAGAATCCCTCTGTGCCTTCAAAAGAAATAGCTGAAGACCTCAATCTTCTGAGAGAACCACTTACCCAACATGCTCTTTCTTAAAAAAAAAAAAAAAATCTAATTTGCTATTCACTTATATTTTACCTCTTGCACCTGGAGTCACCTCAGCTTCTTTTTTCAGTATTTTGGAGGGAATGCAGAATGAATAAGAGTAAATGAAAGAGAAGAATATAAAAGTGCAACCCTGTGGTAGAATCTGGTTCATCAAGCTCACAATACTTACTAATAATACTTGATTTCTTTCATATAGGATACTTGTTATGGAGTATTTTTGCATTGTTGTTTTTTTAAACAAAGAATTCTAGTAGTACTTCTTCCACTCCTGTTTTTTATAATGCTAATTTAAACCTTAAGGACAACTCAGAGGGTTGTGTATAATTACATGGCTGCTGTGGTTAGGATCCAACAAGAGTACTTGTGAGACCATTGTAGATTGCAGATTAGATGCCCATAGTCTGTCATTTCATTGAGTAAGATAAATGGTGCTGTGCACATGTTCTGGACGCAGTAATGAATGTCACACCAGCGTCTTGTTACATGCAGTATCACTGTCGACCTGAAAAACAGTCGTCACATTGTAGCAGAGCTGGAGGGTCGTCATCTTCAATTGTATAGAAGTAAAACTGATTTCAGGCTGAGTCATAAAAGCTGCTAACTGTGCTGTGAATCAGTGAAAGTTCTTTTTATCCTTAACCTGGTTGCAGCAGCACCTACTGTATATTATTAAGAAACCTTGGTGAGTCACCCACATTCACAGAAACCACTGATTAACAGCAATAAAAAAACATCTTTCTGGGAGATGTTTCTTTTAAAGAAATTCAGTTAAAACTGAATTATCTTAACATCTGCAACTTACACCTATTTTATAGTTAATTAGCCTATTGATTATTGAGATTAGTTGTTCAGATGGTTCAGAAATTATTTCAAATCTTGTCTTTTTTTTTTTTGGGGTCCAGATCAACAGTCCACAATCCAAAGATCAGCAGTTTACCATCATAGAAGACTAGAGAAACCAGAAAATAATTAGATTTGAGAAGCTGAAACCAGAGAATTTCAACATTTTTCTCATTTTTTTTAAATAAATATTATAACATATTTCTTATGCTCCAATTCCTGCTCGCCTCACCTCCTGCACAGGTTTATGGGTGGAGCAGCATTTGGTGTCGTCTGCAGTGGCTCTTTGCTCCTCAAACAAGCTCACAGCAATAAAGAATTCATTAGTATCCTGGACAAGTGAGCGAGGCAGCAGCTAAGTGTCATTTGGCCACTTTCTATGCATCTCCCATCATCCCCAGTTTGAAAAAAGCTGAAATGTACGGTGGCCTTGAGGTGCCAACAAATTTTACAAAACACAAGATTACATAACACAATTATATTTAATAAAACATTTCATGAAACACATTTCATAATGCAAAATATTTCATTAAACATTTCATAAGACAACATTAAAATTTAAAGAAGACATCAACATTCAACTTATAATTTCTCAGAGCTGCAGTGATATCTTAATTTTTTCGTTGCTTGAAAAATGACATAGTTAATAGAATAATAAGTGCATCTCTGCAGAGTATTTTATGTATTTATTTTTTTTACTCTGTGTCAACAAAGTCATGTGAACAAATCCCCTTTTTGGTCACACAGTAGTTCATGTGACGGTTTGGCAGTCGAGTGTCTACAGCAATACGTGTGTATAAAATACATCATCGGTGTAATTTTAGTAATCTCTGGCATGTTTTGGATCTCTGCAGGGCAGCGACACTCTGATCCTACAATCACACCACTCTATTTAAGTACAGACACTCTATTCATACTCCAATCTGCCTGTAAGCTCAGATGTTATAAACACTTGTTTTTATCTTCTCTTTGTGTGATTTTCCTCCATAGAGAAGATTTTTTTTTTTTTACCTCAGGTGTGCTTTCTGTCTTGCCGTACATTGACTGATGTGGCAGGTAGTGGTGCATTATGTTATTTTTTTATTTTTTTTTTTCTTTGGAGGATGACATCATCCCTTCCTGTGGCGGTAGCGACATCGTTGCGTTGTATGGCGCTGCTTTGTTTTCACGTCTGTCAAGGTGACTGCGCAGCGAGCAGCGGAATAAAATGTACATTTAATGTGTTGCATTAATTTCTGCTACATAGCAAGTCACCAGCTAGTGGAGATGCTGCTGCTGGTGGTGGTGGTGGGGAAACAAATGTGCATGTGTGTGTGTGAAGGAGCAGGGGGCGTGTGTTAGGGGAGGGGAGAGGGGGTATTGTCCTGCCTCCATGCCCTCCGCAGGCAACTGAGGATCTCATTTGACAGCTTCAAGGTGGAACGTGGAAAAGACCAAAACAAGACAACAATCCCCCCCCCTTTTTTTTACCCCCCTCCCTTTTGTGGGGGGAGAGAGAAAAGCAGTCAGTCTCATTGCACTGTGGTGGCTGGGTTCGGCTCTTTGTCAGTGCAGGGGGGGCGGCAGGCAGGCAGTGTGAATGCATATCATGACCACAATAGAGCAAACGAGCACAGTTCAGCCATGAAAGCCCAGCGGGAGAGGCTGAGAATTCCAGGGCTGACGCTAGAGTGAGTATTTTCCTCCGTTATCCTACCGGCTGCCGGGGATGCGGCTCCTCTGCAGTGTGGAGCTTCATCTGTGTCATGTTTTGTTGCCGTCTTTTTGACTGTTTATGCTCTGTGCAGCGTTAGCATTAGCAGCAGCATCTGCAGCAGGAAGTCTGATGTCAAATCATTCAGAAGTAGCCGACAGCAGCTTACTTGTGTTTGTGTGTTTGCGTGTGTTCATGTTTTGAGATTTTCTTGCTGCACATGTGTGTGATGGACAGACGGATAATGTGTCACACAAAGGAGTACTGCAACAGCACAACATGCTGTGTAGGTGCAGCAAGAAGGAACAACACACACATATTCTCATAACACACCAATCATGAGTCTTGTGGAAATGTTAGATGTGATCAATAAGATGAAAAATCACTGATGGCCGTGTGTTTACATGGCAGGTTTCCCTTTCATCACAGCCAGTCATTTTGACTCATTTTTTATTCAGGTCAACAAGGCATTTGTTATGGTTCCCCCTGTTTGAGGCTTTGATATCTGCAACTGAGAGAAACAAATTGGACTAATGAGTGACTGCTGTACGTTAGATTTTCTTTAAAACCAATATTTCAGTGCAGACTTCAGGACGATTGTTCCAAAAAATTGTAATTAACCTGTGCCCTCTGATTATGGTTATTATTATAGAATCATACAAGAAGGTCTGCTCCTTATGAGGCCAGGTATTTAATGTCTTTTTATTGTGAAATAATCATGTTAAAAGACCAACCTGTAAATCTTTAGCCACAAATGCATACTTTAATTTTTGCTGGTGTTATTACAAAATATAAAGTTTTTTGTCAGTATATCTGGGATTGTTTCATAACTACATAGCAATGAAGCAATATGTCCTGCTATGTCTTATTAATTAATTAATTAATTAATTAACAGTTGTGCAGAAAAATACAATTTATCAAGCTCATGTTATTCAGTAAACACACGTTAGTAGATTCAATTCATTGAATTCACTGGTTTTGTTCTTTAACAATAAGAAAACATAAAAATCACCCTTTTAAATGGTGTACACTGGTAATATACAGTGTTTTTTTTTTTTTTTTTTTTACCATGTTTCCAATTTTTTGAAGGATTTGTTATTGTCAGAATATTCTGGAGAGCCACTGCAGTAAAACTTATTCACCTCTATATGACCTAATGCTCTGCAGTACCAGTGCTGAATAGGCTTAAAACATTGACGTCATGTTTAGGTAAAGTGAAAGAATCACAGGAGACACCCTAAACGTTATCACAAGCAGTCAATAAGGACTCTCTTCTAGAACTCTTTGTGATCTGTAGCATGTCTCTACTCATTTGTCTTCTTTGATTTTTGAACTGAAGCAGTCTACAGGGCTGAAATAATCTCCCTGATGTCAAACACACATGTTCAGAACCAGCCAAATGCCGCCAGGGAAACCTGCTCTTCAAACACTTGATCTGACAGGGATGATTTACTCTACATGATGCCGTGGTCTTGATGTGTGCACGTGTTAAAGCTCTGTCTTGTGTGTGATAAAAGACAACTATTCACTACACTCCATTTAACTTGCAGCCTCACTCCCCGAAGCTTGAGCCCCACTCCCACTAGTCCTTGCAGCCCGTGCAGCCCGCTGCATGCGTTTCATTTTTGGAGGTAAGCGAAAGCTCTTCAACCGTGGCTGTGTTCTGTTTTTAAAAGGACTGTTGGTGCATGTTCCAGTCAATCTTGTGTGGAGTTAGCCATTCAGTTTGTCCTCCTTAAAATCATCTGCCATTGAAATGACATCGTGAGCGGAGCGCTTATATAATGCTGATGGTGCCACCCCTTCCCCCATTCTGCCCCCTCTGTTCTGAGTTTGGGTCTATGCCCCTCTTTCATGTGCTAAATAGGATTTGTGGCGTTCACTATACATCAAAGTGAAGAATGGTCTAAATCTGTCTGAATCTTTCCTTGGCTGATTCATTTAAGAATAAAGAGCTGGTTCAATAATGGCTCCATATCTTGGTTTATTTCTTATATCTCAAGTCATGATTAGTATTTAAAAGGAGTATCATGTTCTTTATGAACATCAAGGCCTGTATCCTCATCACTGAAACAATTTCCTCTGGATGTTGATGTTATATTCACATTTCATTCGACAAGATGAGTCACATTTAGGATTTCACTTTTAAATTGGTTGCGTGTGAAGCAAGTGGCATCTACTGAAGGCTGAAGGAGAAGCCGAATCATCATAACTCAGCTTTCAACAAATTTTCTATTGGTTTGGTTTGTTAAATGCCAGACATGCATTTATGAAACAGGATACTTGTTTACCTAACATGACATATCAAATTCACCATGATTGTAACAGTAATATATTGCAAAACAATGTCATCTCACCTGTAAAATGTTATTACTATTTAGTTCTAGCTTTTTTCCGTTTGGAATATCCAAAGGCAGCACAAATGTCAGATGCAGCATCTATGTAACAGTTAGAAATGGAGAAAACAACAGAACAGGAACGTGTCTGTATGTTCCAATCTATATATAATGGAATATAATCTGTTTTCTGTCATGTTTGGTTTGCTAGTTGCTAGTTTGCTGCATTTGGGCAGAAATGGTGAAAAATGGTTGGAACTAAATCATTTTTTCATTCAAAATACTCAATTGAGAACTTTCTGTATCAATGAATACCACGAAACACCCACCCATGTCCCCTCCGACCTCCTCCTTGTTCTGCTCAGCTTTCATAGAGAATCAACTGCAGCAGGCATTTAAGTGACTCAGCTTCATACAAGAATGTGAAGTTGTTTTTTTTTTTTTTTTTTTTTTTTTTTTTTTTTTTTTTTTTTTTTTAACAGGGTGTTTTTTATTTATTTATTGACGTGTGAGTTTGTATTCTGGCTCCAAACATGTCGCTCACTGCTACAGTGTGGCTCATTGATAGTTTTTGGACAACAGATTTCTCTCTGAACATGACATTTGTTGATAAGAAAAATAAGAACTGCCAGCCAAATCCTCCAAAATCTTCCTCCTCATCTTCCTCCTACTTCTTCTCACTCTTTTAATTTTTCTTGGCTTGAGCGCTCATATTGGATAAGACTTCCTGCTTTATTGATGTTCAGCAACTAAATCAATAGAACAAATGAAACCTTTGACTGTAACGCTATTGCACAAAAACTGCTGACTGCAGCAGGTAGAAAAAGGATAAACGATATAATGGACTGTATTTGTATAACTTTCTAGTCTTCCCACCACTAAAAGCGTATGCCAACATTTACCCATTCATACACTGATAGTGTGGGCATCAATACCAGCTGCTCCAGATCATCACAATCTAACTAATACTTATTCACACACGAGTGACAGATGACGTCAAACTCTACAATTTGCATCTAGCATGATGAAGATAACTTTGACTGGTTCCCCTTTTTGAACTACAATAACTGCTAATGTTATCATTCCTAATTTGATCTTGAAGGTCTTAAAACGTTAAACATCCACAGGTCTAAGGCTGATTTAATTGAAATTTAATCAAAATCACAGTATGATCTTGCGTGTTTTGTCAAATTCGCAGAAGGCTACGTCTTTGTCTGTGTGGCAAAGCACCGTTTAATATTAAATACAGTTGTGCTGCAGAGATTACCTGTCTATACATAATATTTATTCTACAGACTTAAGAAAAATATCTGGTACTGATCCCAGAAAAAAATCATGGTTTAATAATCGTTTTTAATGTTTTCCAGTTAAAATTACGTAAACATGATAATTTCTTTTAATAATAGAAGCAATAGTGACTTCTAGTAGACTGTGATTTCACAAAATATGCTGACATTTACCAAAGTTCAAATGGAAATATTGCTCTGTGTCTATTCTAGAGCTTCCAGAACCAAGTCATAAGTCAGTAAGAGGACAGCTGCAGAGTAAAAGCTGCCGATGACCTCCCTGCTCATGCTGCTCTATGCAAGTTTGACTTTGACCCATCTGAACCATCGTTTCTTAAGTGGAACACAGAAACAGAGCAGAGCCATAATTAGAGTGAAGGCTGTCACACTGGCCTGCAGGGAAAGGCTGAGCCACTCTGAGGGATCTCTCTCACACACACACACAAATAGCTTTTGATAACGCTATTACAAGAAAAGGTACACGTAAGTAGAGCTAGTGGTTATGTGCCAGTCATGGTAGTGTTCTCTCTTCCTGAACCTTTGAATTCCTTCCAGGCAGAGCACTTGGCAAGTGATTAGACTCATCTGCAGCATCCTGATGGTCCTCAGGTCTGACTGTGCACTTCCTTAGTGAAGCTTTCAGCTGCTCTTTGAAACACCTTTTTGGCTCTGTGTTTACTGTGAGTATAATAACCGGCCAAATAGAATCTGACAAGATGGACAATCCTAGACTGTCCTCAGTAATCTCATAAAACAGCTGGGCGGGTCATGTCTTGATTCCTCGAAGTATAGGGTCATGTCAGGAAAAGTCATTTTGGCTTAATATATTACACTGCAAAAAATGAAATCCTAACAATTGAAAATGGCTTGTATTTGGTACAGTTACTCCAATATTGAGTAGAACTATGTTATTCCATTGGCAAATGATTTAGTTTAGTTCAGGTTTTTTGTGTGAAACTAAATTATCTGCCAATGGAATGACCTAATTCTACTCAATATTGGACTAATTGTACCAAATACAAAACATTTTCGCTTAATATTTCTGCACATTCATTCCTCAAAAAATTGGTCCAAAACTTAAGAACATGAACATAAAAGATGAGATTGTTTCAATATTTGCTGTGTGAACGCAGTATTGATTAATTAGAACTATCATTTGTATTTATTATTAACTGATTGAAATGATATACAAACATATTTGCAAAGAGCACCAGAAAATATTCACATTTGAGAATATGGAACCATGAAGTTTTAGTGAAAAAATGACTTCAACATTCCATTATCAGTGATGTTTAAAACAAATGCCAAATCTGTTGAAGTTGTTCAGATGAGCTGTATCACTGATTCTGTTTCAGTTAGGACTTGAAGACACAGCAGGACAAGACAAGTCGAATGTTTTGACCCTGGATTGTGAAAGTGACATATATACATGCGATTATAGCAACACTGCGCAAACACTAACAGAGGCGTTTCTGCAGGGCTGAACTTTGCTCTCTTCTGCAGGGAATAATCGTTGGATATAAGTAATCAATGCCTAGGTCCTAAGGTTAGACTCAGTGTGAGATGCATTGGCTCATCTGGGTGAAATATTGTTTTGTTCTTGGCTCTGACAGCTACTTTAGAGAATTTATCTGCGTATTTCACTCCCCACGAGCCGGTATCATGAGCTGACCCTAAACTCTCACATAGACGCAGGACTCGAAAGTCAAATTCATCATAGAGCTGACAAAACGGCAGCTTTTATGTGTGCAGGATTGAGAGCAGCTTTCCTACCTAGTTCCCTCATATTTCTGAAAGCTATGTCTTACTGTATTTAAAGAAACTCATTCAGGAATAAAATACAAAAGAACTTTGTCTATCCCTAGGGGGGGCAATACAATTTGATTGTTCCCAACTTGAAACTTAAGATCTGCATGTTTTCAGTAGTCAGTGGCTGCTTATCTGCCTTCAGGGCCGGCCAGATAACACCAGTCAAGGATCAAAGGTGATGAAGTTAAGGTGAGGCTCAAGTGAATGACGTAGGACTGTAGCACAGTAGAGGGAAGGATTTCTGCAGTAGCAAAAGAAAATCCATGCAAAAGCACAGCATTTCCATTTCAAACAGGCCCTGCCTAATACATTGACCCACCGGACTTTTGGAGGGGTGCCAATTTGTGAACGCTGCGAGTGCACAGCAGCATTTGCTGATGATGCAGTACCCCTCTGTCTCACAACCCCCCCCTCCACAGGATGTGAAGTGGTAGATGCCTGTTACATGATATGAAGCATGTTGAGCGAAGGGAGCAGGGCGAGTGTTTGGGATACAGAACACAGTCGCAGTGAGATGGGAAAACAAAAAGTCAGCTGGTATTAGGTGTCACATCCCTGCTACAGCGGAGGCTGTCGACGCCTGACCTGGATCACATACACATACACAGTGTGTGTGTGTATGTGTGTGTGTCTGTGTACCTTTCAGGATCCTCCCTGGATTACTTTGTATTTGAGGACAGAGGAGGACAACGTGTCCTCTCTGCTGGTGTGTTTATGCCGCAGCTGCCTGCAGATGTGCCTGTGCAGAGGAAGTTTGGAGCTAAGGAGAGCTGTTGTAGGAGTACTTGTCAGGACTGCTGTGGAGGTCGCATCCTCCTGAACCCAGAGCGCCGTCGCTTCTCCTCGCTGGGTCTTCAGAAGCCGCCTTTACATCTCCCTCTTTGGCATGACTTGGACGCAATGTCGGATTCTAGTCTGTGGACAGTTCTGTCCAACTTTAACATGCCACATTTCTTCAGTGGAGCTCGCCTGCGCCGCTCCAAAAGGTAAAATACTATAATAATAAAACAAGTTGAATTATTGCTGTTTTCCATTATACATGGATGCAGGAAATTAGTGTGTATCTTGACGTGGACATGCCGTCTGCAGCCATGAGTCGCTGGAGGGATGTTTTGTATTTACAGTAGATCAGCTGAAGTGTTTTATGAGGCCAGTGTGAATAAGAAGCTGGGTGTTCCCTGCTTGCCTATTGTGTATTGTTTGCTTTGTTAGTCAAATTGAATGTTGGTTGTTGAGGCAGTCTCATGTTCCCTACACAGGATGTGTACTTTCCTACATGTCATCCCTGTTAATTACCAGTTTGAAGGTGGAAGCGCTGATTGTTGTTTTTATTTCTGTCAGATTGTTTTCTGGTGTGTTTCCGGTGATACTTTACCTCCAGTCATGTACCACAACATTCCTGACACATATTAATAATCTGTCATTGGTGTGTGTGCGATTTAGAATGTGTAGAAACTGGTTTATAGCTTAGCCACTTTATCCCAGTTCTTTGTATATGCTGTGGCATATAACTGATATTTATTTTTAATCCCTGTCCTGACCTATTTCATAGTGCAGAGCAGCTTAACATGAAATACTGGCTGGTTTTTGGACATCTCGCCTCAGTGCATAGATATTACTTTCATTTGAAAACCACTGTCAGATTTAACAGGATCTTGAAAAGGAATCTCAGGGGTCACTGCCATGTTTTTTCTCTGCTGTGCATGAACATAAAATGGCGGGTGATTGGAAGTATGATGTTTATAATTGGTTAAATATATACAGATTGAGGACAGATGGAAAGTTTCATTACTGATGGCCATTTAGATTTCCTAAACTATAAAGAAAACAGCAGGACTATGGCCTTCAAAGCAGTATCCGTGCAAAGCATGTCATTATAATATAATATCCTTTCTTCCACATGTGCATTGAATTATGATCAAATTTTTTTGACAGACGTTCACTGGATTTTACTGGTTTGCTATATGCAAGACTGTGTCCTAGGAGTCAAAATAGAAATGATTTGTGCAAAATTTTGAAGCAACTGAAGCATGAAAGAACTTTGATTCAACTATGGATCATATTTCCATCATGTACCCAACTAAAATATGCAACTTTTGTGAAAACATATAAGCTCCATTCTAAGTTATACACTTGTCAAAGCAGAGTGTGTATAAAGCTATATGTGAAACTGTACTGAACATCTTCAGATGTAGAAAATGACAGTGGCTTAAAGGAAACGGCAAAAACAGGATGCCGTGTTTTAACCCAAGCTTTTTTTTAAAAAAAATCCTATTAATAGAGCTGTGTGTGTCATATGTCTGACTTTGAATTCAGGTTCATCAGACAGAGGAGCCGCGATTTATGTGGCGTTGCACTTTGTCAGCTCACCTGACAGCTATGACAAGAGAGCAAAATGGCACAAGTGAAAAAGATTAATCGTGGCTTTTTTGTTGACACGGGTCTTTTTTTATTTATCTGGAGTGTTGTGAATCAAAGGGTTTCGTCTAATTTTGCCTCTTCCCTTTTACCCAAAATAAGCAAGCTTAAATCTAAGAAATTGTTTTTGACAGATTGAGATTACCTTGTAATAATTTACTGCAGAGTTATGTAGATGAATGTCATATAAAAGGTGTCATTCAGATCTAAAGTTTTTTTTTTTTTTTTTAACTTTGAAAACACCTTTTTGTAGACTATTTATATCTATATCTTTGCTTGTGTAGGTGTAGAACAACAAGGATTTGATGATGGTTTTTGAATCTAACCTCATATGGATCCGTTCCAGGAATCTCACACATCTGCAGTACAGCACGCAGCACTGGCCTAGTTTCTCGCGATCATCTTCGCCTAAAGCTTCTTCCTCCTGTGAAGCTTCTCTACACCAACATTTTCCTCACACTGGTCCTTTCCAGCCTTAGCAGCGGTGCCTCCACCACAGCGTCACAAGTGACGAAGTTGGCCATGACTACCTGTGGGCTGTTGTTTTGTAAAGTGGTCCCACAGCAGTGGTTTTAATGTCTGTGTGAGTGGCACTCAGCTCTCTAACAGTGGATACATTGGTGCCGTCGCTGCGATGGGTCGTCAGAGGTTGAAGCAACAAGAGGGTTGATTGGGCAGCAGCGTGGCATTCTCTTGGCTTAATCCACAGTGAGAGGGTATAAATAGATCTCGTTAAATCTGATCCTCTTTGACTGAGCACCTGTGTACCAGATATTATTCACTCTCTCTCTCTCCCAGACTTGATAAATGATTCATGGCATGTGTCCACACTTCTGATTTCAGGGGTTAGCCCGAGAAACCACTTGAGAAAACAAGGAGTAATAGGGTTTCAGTCACAACAGGGTTTCCCTTTTGATTTAGGGAGATTAATTTGCCTTTGCTCGTGACAGTCGGGCAACAACAGTTCTACAAGCAGCTCGGGATACTTGGCTTGGTATGTTATTGTCTCAGCAGGTTTATACCATGATGCGTTTTAAACAGCTGACTTTAGAATTGATCCATATACCTTTATATTTTAGGAGGCTCACATCAAGTATAATTTGCAATTTAGTAAATTGAATAGTTGTGATAGTAGTTAATTGAATATTGAATATATTCTATAAATTGTTTTGTCTATAAATAAACAGTGAAACATGTCCATTATAATTTTCTTGGAACTGAAGGCAATGTTCTTAAATGTCTTGTTTTTTATATTCAATAAATAAAATATTGACGCATAAAAGCTTCATCATCACAATAGCCTCTATTATTATTCATTTATACAAATATTTGCTGATTCATTTACTATCAATCAAGTAATTGATTAATCAACTTACAATTGCAGCTGTAATCAGCTTGGACGCCAAAATCAGCCAACTGTGCCATCCGTGTTACGTTGTTCTTTGCTGATACTTTCTGATGAAACTTGATGCAACTAAGCTGGTTTAGTTTCAGACATCTTGGCTCTATGTTGTGTTTGTGTTGGTGTTGGATTGATGGACGTGAGGCCTGTGCTGCCATTTACAGTCTGGATAGAATATACGACTTCCTCTCATCTCTCTACTCTCAACTCTATAACAACGAATGCTTAAACATCTTCCAAAGGGTCTAGCAAGGTCTGATTTATGTTTGGCCAAATATACAAAGGATATATGATTTGTACAGATGTTATGTAAGTGAATCAGCTAAAACTCACTGCAAAATAATGCTGAACTGGCTACAACAGATGCACTGTTATTTATTAAATTTATGAATAAATCACTTGCATGTTTTAATCATGAGGAGCAAAATCTGATTAATATCACAATATAATGTGATATTATAATTATGCTTCTAAAGAATAAATAATCTGCTGAAGGCACATTGATGCTTTTGACTTTTTAAGTAATTTCTGAAACACTTTGGTCTCAATTTTCTGGTGCTAAAGCCTCTAAATGGAGTCATTTTTATTTACCATTGTCATAACTAATACATGCCTTAACGCTGACTAATCTAGTGTGGATAAAAAAAAAGATGTCTCGCTCCTCGTTATTGTCCCTGTGACATTGAAGCTGTCGGGGCTGTTCTGCAGCAGCGTTGACAAAGAGAGGAAGACTGCCTGCTCATGCATTTCTGCATCATTGCAGAAGCCGCATGTGTGTTTGATCGTTCTGTGCCATCATTGCTGCAACACAGACAGCTGAGCCGCACCTGTGACTGCCTGACACTCTTCCTCCCTTTTCTCTTTCCCTCCGTCCCACATTGATGGTTTTCCTGTCTCTTATCACTGAAGCAAAGGGCTTGATCTTGTATTGTTTTTCCAGATGCAGAAACACTGGGCAGAAAATTTGGGGGAGTTTTGTGGCGTTTTTATTATGCACAGGATTGGAATTATTGAATAACCTCTTAAAAATTCAGTTAGAAACGGTTCAGATCTCTGAGGACGTTATGTAATGGGATGTCATTGAGTCTCTGACCTTGAAGTGAATTCATGTTCTTTCAGCATTGTGTTTCCACTGAAGGCCTCTAATTTGAAAACCACAATTCTAATCAGGACATTCAACACCAAATACTTCAAGGTTAAAAACTGTGCTGCAATTAAGAGTCACATGTTGTTTATTACAGCAGCTTTTTGTGAGCCACAGTCCTGTGTTAATAGGAAGATGTTTGAAGAAGAGACATGTTCTGTCTCTTCTTTTCATGGTGCTGTATGTGCAAATATTTACTGTAGGCAAAATGACTGCTGTGAAGATGTCCTGGGAAGTTTAACATCTTGAGGGTGTATTCTGTCAATATAATGTAACACGCTGTTGGAAATGGGTGTAATAAGCATAATTGAATATTTAAAAGTTGGGAGGAGGCTATTTTTCATTGTTGAGATGATTATAAACAAGTCTTACTCTCTTATTTCAAAAGTGTTTCTATATCGGACGCTTTTATATTTTCAATCTAAAAAAAACAGAGCAAGACATAAAAAAGTTGTGCAGAATCTGTTAGACATGAATTTACCACAACAACTTGTAATTTGTTCACTTCAATTTTTTTGTGAAATATATTAACAAACAATATATGAATTGTTAGTCCAATAGTAAACGACCAAAGCTTATCGTGGTTTCACTTGTTTTTTGTTAAGGTTTAGATAGAGCCAGACATGTTTCCTCCTGCTTCAGGATGGTGAAACATGATGGAAAGTTAGTCAAATAAAAATCTCTTTAAAGGTGCATTGTGTAAGATTTATCAGCATACATGGGTTGGGACTTGGGAGAAATGGAAGAAAACATTCATTAGTATGCTTTCAATTCATTCAATCAAAATAAGAATTGTGTTTTTAGTAGATTAGAACTGTATTTATCTACATGTGGAGTGGGTCTCCCACCATGAAGCTTCCATGTTGCACCACCATGTTTCTACAGTAGCCAAGAATGGACAATCCCAACAACACCTTTTTCACCGTTTTCTGTTGCCACCGTGGATTCTCCTACACATTGGGTTACCCAGTTGGTGTCAATCTGCAACCTCACCACTGGATGCCGCCAGAAACTACAACTGTACCATTTAATATCAAGTTTCTGTTATTCCACAACTTGAAAATGACCTTCTTGACGAGTGGAACAGCTATAAATTGGGTTGTATTTTAACATTAATCACACCGTGTTTGTAAACTATTCAGATATTGTGTTTTAGTCTTTGTTTCATCCTGCTGGCTCCCTTTAATTCACTGTGTCCGAAAATCTTCTCTAACCTGCATCTTTGTTGAAGGCAAATGTAAATGTCTGCAGTAAATGTACCTTCAATAAAGAGCTGTCTAATGAGCTGTTTTCTTGTCCAGTGCTGCTTGTCTGATATTCGTCTCTGTGATTTTTACAGCTGCAGAACGAGCAACAGAAAAAGTCTGATAGGAAGTGGACAGTCATCAGGCTTACAGCGACCTCATTCCCCCCTCTCATCTCTTACAGGTAAGTGTGTGTGTTTGTGTGTGTGTGTGCATGTTAGCGTTAGAAGCCTATGCAGTGGTACACAAGGGGTGTGGAGCCACTAATTCACAATGTTCTCCAACAGGAATGCAGTCCATTGTGTGATGCAAAGAGGGGAAAAAAGTAGTTTGGAAAACAACACAGTAGATGTCTGTAAAATCGTTCTGTTTCCCTCTGTAGCTTTTAACCAAAAGATCAGATTTGGTCACCGCATAAATACAGATATGATCAAATAGAGAATAATTTAATGTACATTAAATACTGTTGGCTGAGCGTGTCAGCAGTAGTGGCCTGTGTTGGTTCAGCCATGGTTCAGCAAAGCTCTAAAAAATAATCGTTTCATACAGTCTTGATGATTGTGGGGATAATTCTGCAGTTTTGTGGAGAGTTTAACAGCAGCGGGAGTCGAGGGTCAGCGATTGTCCTGGGTGAGGAAGTGGTGGCCTGCGAAGAGGAAATGCACAGGAGCAGAGGGAGGGGAAGGCCTCATTTACCACAGGGCGTTTTATTTCCTGGCATTGGTCAGCAAAAGCAGAGCCGCAACTCTCCAGTGTTTAGTCTGTGCAGAATTCCACCGTAACGACAGGGCCCAAGTCTTTAAGATGGACTCGGACCCAGAGAACCAGAGTGTGGTTGGTAATGAATGTGTTCAGCTGTGGGACGATCTGACGCTGTGGCTCAGACGTAACATTGGGGCCAAAGGTAAGAAGAATGTTTTACAGCAGTAGTTTACCTGGAGACACTCATGTAAACACTGGTGATGTACAACATTATATTTCAGATTTCATGTCTTTGTTCTGAAATCTGGTTGTTGTTTTCCTTTTTTTTAAAGGAATGACATTATGTTATTCCTTTCAGACAGTGATCTTAAGAGACAGTGAATATTAGCTAAAACTATTAATAAGTGGATATTAAACATGTAAATATTTTAACACTTAAGAAAAAGTGTCAACATTCTGTGTTTCCAGCGTTTGAGATATGAATCTGTTCTGGTTTCTTAGTGGTTTTTAGTCGTGCATGATAGTAAACTGAATATACTTGGTTTTATGACATGTTGATCAGGACAAAACACGACTGTTTTGTTGAATCTTGAGTTTTTGAGAAACTGTGATTTACATTTATAACCTTCTCCTGACATTTTATAGACTGAACAACTACATTCAGATTAAAGGTGGAGTGAGTGATTCTAGAGACAGATTGTTGATGTTTGAACTCCCTTGCTGCTGATTGGCTGGAGTAGTGGATCCAGCTGATTGGCTTCGTCTCTGGCTCAGTCTGAGCCACTTTTTTTCCCCGTTTACTGAACCAGGGCTGTGTGAACACCGGATTTTTAATGTACCGTTAGAAGACGGTGCAGAGATATTTGCTAAATTTGACATAAAGTGTATTGATTATAATGATTATAACTGATGCTCCTTTTATAAAACAAATAAATGGTATTTATTCATTTATTTGCAGCCTGGTGCCAACAGCTACAGTCCTCAGAAATTAGAAAATAAATAAAATAATTTCCAGATAATTATCAAAATAAAAAGTATAAAATAACAGTAGTAATGTATTGAAGGTATAAATAAAAATGAGGAAGATTTCAGATTTATTTTGCATTCAGAAAGAACACTATTACTAGAAGTGACATTTTGACTATTTTCAGAATGCAAAGTGAATACCGATACTCTTCCACGTTTATTTATTTATATATATATATATATATATATATATATATATATATGCACAGACATGAATACATGCACATGTATTTACATATAATACTGTACAATACGTGTTTGTAATATAATCTGCAGCAGCACTGCACTCGAATGTTAATGACTACCCAGTCTACCAATATAATATTGAACCACAAACTTCCCCATTATATTCTTGTTATGAACAAGATCATGTGTATTGTCTGTTCAGGTGCAGCATAAACTCCCAGGGGAGTGGGTTATCATCTTTTAATCGCTCCTGATTAAGATTACAGAGCAATTAAATAGGCAACATTAATCAGTAACAAGATCCAGTTCTTCCCCAGCATGGAAAAGACCCGTCTTCATCATCACAGGAGGTGGCTCCACCACCCCCAGCAGCTTCTGGTTAATTAACCGTTTGGTCCGTCCCTTACTGTAGAGAGGGATGTAATTATGTCAAATTAATGCCCAACCATAGCTGGACGTATTTGTTTTAGCATCGCGGGTGGGAAAACAACAGCTAATTGGTTCCTTTCAGCGAGTCCCCACAGTCTGATGTGTTCAGTGGCCCGGTCTGTTTATAGTTCCTACAATCTGCGATCCAGCAGTTGGCTGTGGTTAAGGTGCCACTGACTCTGGAAAAAAGAGCCTTTCCTACTTTGGTCCTTGGTCATGGAAAGATCTGCAGATTCAAGTTTGTGTTTCTCATTTCTCTACTTTCAAGCAAAACATCACAGAAATCTTCACCACAAGCTACTGCTGCCACATTATGAACTGTTTTCAGCTTTTCTTGCCTCCTCTTTGCCTGATCTGGATTTGTCTGATTGTTATCGCACACTAGTTTTTATGTTCTGCTCTCTGTGGTTTGTACTACTTGCAGTAGGCCATAGTGACTACTTTAGATTTTATGAGGCTCTACTTTCTTGAGGATCGTATCTTGTTCTGTTGTATTTGAGTTTTTTTTTTTTTTTTCAGAACTTGATGTGTAATTGTATTGCCTTCTTGTCCAGGTTGCTGTTGTAATTGTCTTCCTTTTCTTCTCATCCACATTAACCTCTCCTGACATTGTGTGCACTCGTAGATCACAGCTTGTTTCTGCATTTTCTAGTAAAATCCTCAAGCCCTGTTTTCTTTCTCCAGCACCTGTGTTTCTATGGAAACGTTGAGGCGGTTTTGATGAGTTATGTGCCTGTCATGCTTTTCTAGGTTTACAACCATCACATTTGCAAAGCAGATCACTGTCTCTCAGAAGTTCAACCATGTAAGATCAGTGAGAAGGGATTATTAAACTTCACTGTGCATTGGAGTGAAACCAAGACTATTTTAAACCTTTATTATAGTGAAGTCCGTGTTGATTGTGCAATATAATTATTATAAATTAATAATACTAATGTCACCATCAGCATTTAGATCTATCAGGTTTCTCTTTCACTATGTAATTCTGTCATCACCGGGTGTGACCTCCTGGGAAAATGAAGGCTGGATTTCCGGCACAAAGGCGATCTGCTTCCATGTCTCCATTATAAACTAAATGAATGAACAAACTCCGGCTCTTTCTCCTCATGCTTTGTTCCAACATTCCTCCCGCTCCACCCCGCTAACCTCTGCTGTAATGACTTGTTTGTGAAGTAATAATGTTACTCAAACCATGTTCTTACTACTCTGTGCACATCATTACAATATATTTTTGCCTGTTCTCATATTCAATATAAAATTGTGACAGCTTCAATTTACCTCTTCGGTGAACATGCTTCTTTCTTCTCTCTCTTATTTCTACAGTGGTGTTAATCATTTCTCTCTTTAAATCTCTCACATCATGCACTTTACTGGGTTTTATTTGAAGTTTTGATACCTGTAACATGATATGTGCGGTGTTAAGTACAAAAATTTGACCTGATTTACAGTCTTTTCTCCTTGCTGCCTTTCTACAAGGCACAGGTCAAAAACAACCTGTGCCTTGACTTGACTCATTAATATTCACAAGCTTCACTTCTGATTGGCAACTCACTGGCCCCTAAAGTGACAAAAATAAATCTAAAAGTGTTAGATGGTGGAGGAAGAGCAAGCAGAGTGCAGTCACTTCTCCTTATTCATTCCACCTGGAAGGTAAAAGGCCACAGAGCCTCTACAGGCAGAGGAAGCTGCCGACTCGCATCAGAGTCAAGTAAATACTGTCTCGCTGTAAAACCATAGAGTTTCTAAATCCTGCCTGTGTACATTTTACTTTTTTCCTGTCTTTCATGCATGGGACAGTTTAATATAACCCTTAGGTCATCTAGCTTAAAGAAAGCCATGAAAGTGGCTATTTGCGTGATATGGGAGCCTATTCTGTTAACAATGAATGTATGCAAAATAATGCCATTATGGTTAAAAAAAAAATCACCAGAGGGATTGTTTTTTTTTATTTATTTATTGAGTAATTGCTAAGACTATCTTTATTCTCTTGAAAATAATCCGTATCAGTTCCCTTATCAGGTTTTTATTCAACTTCCTGTAAAACCTTTACATGTCTTTAAGACGCTGCATACATAACAGTGCATACATAAACAATAAAGTACCTCTATAGATGTTAATTATTATAATATATACAGTATATCATGCACATTTGCATATATACATATTTATATATTTATGTATAAACATACATATAATCAAAAGTAAAAAGAAAAAAAGCATAAAATAAATAAATGTTGAGTCTTGAATTGTTTACTGCCGCTGTCAGCTGTTTCTTTGCTGAGGCTGTAAATTGAAATAAGAATCCAGTTTTCTGCTTTCAGGTTATTTTCCTCATTCAGATCCGTTTTTATATCAGTTTCTTTGTGTGTGTTTTTTCTCTTACAGGAACAAGTCCTCAAGACAGTCCTAGAAATTTCTCTCCTAGTGCCTCTGCTCATTTCTCCTTTGCACGAAGGTAATAAACCCATGATTATTAGTGATTTACAGCCAAATAAATCCTGTTGAACCCTGTTCCTCTTCCTGTTGGACTGTCTGAATTCAATATAGACAGATACTGATGGTTTAAGCTATTCAAAGTGGTTGATAATAATGAAGACCTAACATTTTGTTTTAAAAAAATTAGCATAAACAGTGCATTTCCTTTGTATCCTTTTTTCAAGATGAAATCATGTAATTGTGTATTTTTATTATAATCCACAGTCATTGCCACAGAGCAGACAGGTAACTTCATGTTAGGCTTCCAGTTGATTTGTCATAACCCCACATTTGTGAAGTATTCTCTCTAAAGTTTGTATCCCCCTTCATTAGTTTGTCTTCCCTTAACTCCTAAAAAGCCCTTAAACAGTTTTCTTTCACATCGTTCAGTTCCGCATTGTGCTGCCTTATCATCTCTCCGGTTTCTGCTTTCCTGTGTACGTAGTGTAACATAATCTGGAACAATACCAGAGAAAGGTCACCTTTCATCAGCACAACTACAATCATTAGGATTGTAGGACACAAGTTGTCACTACAAACATGGAAATTTCATGCTTCTAAAGGCAACGTTGAACTAAAGATGTGTTTTGTGTTTGCTGATGTGACAGGACTGATGGCCGCCGCTGGTCGTTGGCCTCTCTTCCCTCCTCTGGCTATGGAACCAACACACCCAGCTCCACAGTCTCTGTAAGTGTTCTATACTCAGCCCGTTCTACAGTGCTCAGGTCCTCAACTTGATCATTCATGTAGAGAGAGAGGATTTCATACAGCATGAATAAAAGGACAATCCTTATATTTTCAAACATCAAAAATAATAAAAAAATATTGCTATAAAAATGAATGAGGTCCAGTTAAATAGTTAAATGTCATATAGGGTAAAACATAGAAGAGAAGAGATTTTCGGTTTGCAGTTCAAAAACATTCAATCCTCAGAGAAACACACACATATTCTCAGCTATTCAAATCAGTCACTCATAGGAGAGGCTTATTAATATTGAATAGTAAAAGATTTTCTTCTTCCTCGTCCTTTTCAATAATGGAATGAAAGAAATGTAGTATAATTGTGATTACTGAAATATTTTCTCATGGTGTGGAATAAATATAATGAAATGAAATATTAATTAGGTGGACATATAACAATCTGTTCTTTCTAGAGCTCAGAGAGAAGCTATAGAGGGGAGATGTAGAACTATATTGAGATGATTGTTGGTTCTCAAAACTATAAACTAATGTCTTGTAATTGACATCACAACATAAATAAAACCCACAAAAGCCACGATATGAGATCTTTAAACACAAATTCATACATAGTCGGTCAAATAAAACCACAAAGAGCAAATTTAAAATGACTTTCATTCAGTATTTATGTCGGCAGTGTTCACATGTGACTAGAGTTCTCTGAAGCTGTGTTTGAAAAGTAAACAAGCTCTGTGTGAGGCGAAGACGTGTCCAGCAGCAAACGTGGCTTTGACAAGTCCACACAGCAACGAGACACATTTCTCTCTCTTACTGTCTGCATCTCAAATTCATATCAGCTTAAATGTTAAAGCTTCATTATTATTTATTACAAATATTTTAATCGCATTTTACACGATAAATGGATCAAAGGATAATAAATGCACTTTAAACGTGCATTAGACCACTCCAACTTCTATGATTCATTACTCTGACATCATGGGCACAAAGATTTATTGGGCACAAAGATTGGGCCACAGAGCATTAACATACAATACATACACACACAGGATTTACAAAGTGTCATGAGGATTACAAATTGCATACATTGTTGTTTTGTTTTGTGCAATATGTGGTGATCCAGTACATTTCCTGCTATTTACACCATCTATTGAAGGAAGCATGTTGTTGTTTTGCTGGTTAATCATAAGTCATGTCATGAGTCAGCAGAGAATTACTGTTGTTTGTCCCAATGTTGAGTTATTCACGAAAGATTCTTTTGATAAACTGTAATTCAAACAATAGTCTATCACTGGCATAAAAAGGCAAGGCAGCTTTATTGATAGAGAACATTTCATTACATGGAAACTCATATGTTAAGACAAAATAGGAGTTTTGCAAAGTTTAATTCATTTTCTTGCTCTGTTAAATATGAATCTTGTTCCACAGCTTGTGATTTGTTCACTTAAGTTTGTGTGAGATGGATATAAACAGGTCTCCTGGTTTATTATTATTTAATGGACACATATGAGGGAAGTAATATTGAATGTCTCAACTAACTCTCAGAATGTGTGTTTTAGGCAGGCTAGTTGTCTTTATGCTAAGCTAAGCTGACAGGGTATCAATCATGTCATCTTTCTTTCCCTAAAATGTTAAACACAGGATTGGCTGGTATTTTATATCCACATCAAATTTGCCATCACTTTTTTTTTTCTTTTCATGTTGAATATATATTTGTTTCATTTCCAGTCATCCTGTTCATCACAGGAGAAGCTGCACCAGCTGCCCTTCCAGCCTACGCCCGATGAACTGCACTTCCTCTCCAAGCACTTCTGCACTGAGAGCATCTCCGGGGATGAATGCCGCAGAACGACGGCCATGCGACCCCGCTCTCGCAGTCTCAGGTATTGTTGTACCTCCACAATCTGATTATCTTCATGTGGTGACACACACCCTTCAACACACTCGGCCACTGATTTCAATCCAATTTATTTCTCAGCCCCGGGCGATCTCCATCATGTTATGACCATGAGATTATCATGATGAATCATGTCTACAAGGAGCGATTTCCTAAGGTAAAACCTCCCAGTAGGTTAACCACAGCCATGTGTTGTTCATTATTTTGTGCATTTCCCAACGTGCACCTCCTCTTTCTCACTGCAGGCCACAGCTCAGATGGAGGAGAGGATTCAGGAGATCATCCGCAGCAACTCTCCAGAGAACGTCCTCCCTCTGGCAGATGGTGTTCTCGGCTTTGCCCATCACCAGATCATTGAACTGGCCCGTGACTGTCTGGAGAAGAGCCGGCTGGGACTCATCACCTCCAGCTACTTCTGTGAACTCACTGACAAGCTGGAGCGGCTTGTTCAGGAGGTGAAAATCCGTGATTGTTCTCAAAAAGTTTCATCAATAAGTGTCTTACTATATGTGACTTTTAGGATTTTACGAGATGTGTGGAAAGCTGAGGTCTTATCTCTTCTTTTGCTGTTTAGTCTACAGAAAGATCAGAAAGTGAGGAGGTAAATTTCATCAGAGAAGTGGTGAAGAAGATTCTCATCGTCATAGCTCGACCCGCTCGACTCCTGGAATGTCTGGTATGTTTTATAACACTCAACTGAGTCTAAATAGTTGAACACCTGGGCAAAATCTGAGCCAATACATTTTGAAGTAATATAACTATTTACAGACACAGTAACAATTACTACAAATCTCTAACACTTGTCTAGAGTGGTCCATCAGTTTATGAACTGTCTGTCACCTGCACTCACCGCAGACATTCATTATGCAAAATTCATTTGCCTGGTGAAGCTCTGGGAACAGTAACATTCTGAGTGCAGGTGATTGACAGTGTGAATCTTCGATTTATTCCAACTCAAGCCTGGTGTCAGGCCATCATTCCAGATCCTAATGAACAGACCTCTTTCAAACTCAAAAAGATACGTCAAGTGTGGTAGAAAATAACTATTTTACATTTACTCAAGTCCTTGTACTTGTACTCCAGAACATTTAAAGAAAAACTCAGAAACATTAATACAAAATTATGCAGCAAAACTGCATTTGTTCCTTCTTTCTACGCAATCTATCAACTTAAGACCCCTCAGATTTATCTCAACTCTTACAAAGTAGTTCAAACTGGCTCTAACAAAAAATGTTGCTCATGCACTGACTCATCACTATTGACAGTGTTCTTTATTAAGGGTATTCAATATATAAATTACAGCCAAATTTTCTGCAAAATTACTTGTTACATGATCCCATAGACGTCATATAATGCACAAAACTAGATTAACACTGTTGGTTTCAGGATACGTAGGAAAAGTGAAATCGCTCAGAAATCTGACTTTTCTTTTAAACTGTGCTATGTCTCCAGGAATTTGACCCTGAGGAGTTCTATCACCTTCTGGAAGCCGCTGAGGGACACGCAAAAGAGGGCCAGGGCATCAAAACGGACATCCCACGTTACATCATCAGCCAGCTGGGACTCACACGAGATCCTCTGGAAGGTACAAGAAGGATTTATTTCTGGAAGCAGCCTAATGTATGGAAAAAACTATAACAAAATATACAAAAAAATAGTGAAATGGAATAACAGGACTGATGATTTTAAAAGAAAATCATCAATATTTATTGATTTATCCATCAATATAATTTTTTTCTGTCTCCTTATCATAATATATTTCTCATATATGGGGAAATGTTTGGTTCTTCCTTTGTTACTGGAGCAGAGAATCACAGTTTCACCTCCTGTAGGTTTTGTAAAACTGATGAAATATATTTCTCGTGTTTGTATCTTGATCATACTCTAATCTTGTACAATTCCACCGAAGAGCAGAGTGTTACGTTCCTGCTGCTTCAGTAATATCAGTCAGGTCAGTGATGCAGTAAATATGACCAAACTGAATACAGGGTAACTGTTGTGAGGCTGTAAAGGAATAAAAGAATTGAGCTGTGGATGGAACTAAAAGACAAAGATACTATTGACTAATGTCCTGTACCCGACAGCCTGTCTTTCTAATGACCCTCTGCTTCTCCAGATTCAGTAACCAACATTCATTATGACTAATTAGAAAGGAATGGCCTCCCCACAGACCTTATACAGACCCTCACAGGCTGCCTCATCAGCCCATCTCTCCGTACATTTCCCCTGAGTGTCTCTTCTGTTTTGTTTTCCCGGTGCCTCGTGTGCCTGAAGCAAAACCTACAAGAAAGGACAGATGTTAAATAGCGGAGGAAATGTGTTTACAGGCTCTCTGGGGACAAGGCAAACACCCCCTTGTGAAATTACTCTCATGTAGACTTTTGCATGGCAGCGAATAAACACATATGCAGAAAAAGATGCAAGGTGGTTTGTAATGGGCATTTGTTCTGGAGTGGTGATTTCCTAAATGGGTGTTAGAAATGTGTTGGTTTCCGCCCCATTTATCCTCAGTTGGGATTGTTTCAGAGTCAGCACCTCGAAGGTAATCGGTGAATAAAGGCTCAGTCTGCTGTTTTTGTTTAGTTTATATGTCGTCATTTCTTTTTGTTTCGAACAACAACTGCAGAACATGTTCAAATGCTCAGCATGAGGGTATCAACAAATACATTACCTACTGTACTTAGAATCACTACTACTTTATACTTCACAGATTTAAATATGTTTCAGATGGAGATTTGACTCAATTGATAATGTCAAAAGCTTTAAAATACATCGCATAGTTTAGATGAAACCAGTGGTTTCAAACGTTCGGTCCTTGTCTTATCGTTGGCTCACATTTCACATGTCTGAGTTTTTAACAGCTCCACAAATAGAGAAACATCTCTAAACTTCTTAATTAACTAACCCTAACCCAGACCAAGGAGGTCTTGAACCTGCAACCTTCTATCTGTGAGGCAACAGCACTAACCCCTGTTCCACCGTGTCACTTCACCTCAAAGTACTTGTGTGTATGTACATTTACTATGATACATTGCTGTGTTGGTTCTTTTACTCAAGTAAAGGATCATAGTACTTCTTCCACCACTTGTAGTGCTTTATAACATGAGTTTATAATACACTCACAGCCATTATTTCTTTTTCTCTTCTCCCTCTTGTAGAAATTGCTCAGCTGACCAGCTGCGACAGCGGGATTGCTGAAACTCCAGAAACAGACGACTCTGTAAGCACTTAGAAATTGATTATTGATCCGCTCCATCTGTACTGTGGCGCGTACCAGCAAGATAGTTTTTTCTTTTTAATTCGGTTTCAGTGTTTCTATAGTATTTCTCTGTCTTCTTGCCCCTCAGTCTCAGAGCCTGAGCACAGCCTTGCGATCCCGTCGTAAACCACGTGAATTGGACTTTGAGATGACAAAACTCATCAGCAATGGAGCCTACGGGTAAGATAGAAGATTATCTCATCTAAGGATTTTCAATTAGAATGGACTATTTCTTATCTCCCTTGCCTACTTATTTGTGTCAGTGTTTCCACTACTAACAATTGACAATAAAGCAGATTCAAGAACACGTCTTTAGAAGCTGTTTAAAGGTCTGTTGTTCCCCAGCTGACTGCAGCACTGTATATTCCACAGAGCCGTTTATCTGGTGCGACACAAGGAAACTAAGCAGCGCTTTGCCATGAAAAAGATCAATAAGCAGAACTTGATTTTGCGGAACCAGATCCAACAGGCGTTTGTGGAGAGAGACATCCTCACCTTTGCTGAGAACCCATTCGTGGTGTCCATGTACTGCTCCTTCGAGACCCGCCGGCACCTGTGCATGGTCATGGAGTACGTGGAAGGTGAGCAGCTGACAGCAGCACAGTCTGCTTTTAACCATGTGTCACCAGATCTGTAACACCACTCCATTGGTCTTTACAGGAGGAGACTGTGCCACCCTCCTGAAGAACATGGGTCCGCTGCCTGTGGACATGGCCAGGATGTACTTTGCAGAGACGGTCCTGGCTCTGGAGTATCTCCACAACTACGGCATCGTCCACAGGGACCTGAAACCTGACAAGTGAGACCTCATGAAAGTTCATGTGTGAAACTGCTCACATGAGAATTTATCTTAACTTCCTTGCTAAATAATTAGAAGCTTAGTTTCAGTTTTACAATAAAGTATCATGTTTAAAGTATTTTTTTCAACGGTGACAACCACTGTGCAGCTTTAACTCCAGGGAGGAACATGTAGATGTTGTGAGCATAATGGTAACAAGGGTACTGATATAATCCTTCAGCATTACATATACAGTAATAATATTAAAGCAATTTTAAAGCTATTACATTCGACAAAAACGTTTAACTTCTCTCTCATCCCAGAAGCGAAAAAGTTACTCATCCTAGAATTTTAATTTCTCAATGTCTGGGATAATTATTTTCTTTCTTTTCTTTTTTTCTTTCTTTTTTCTTTCTTTTCCTCCTCCCTTCAAAGTCTGCTTGTTACCTCCATGGGTCACATTAAACTGACAGATTTTGGACTGTCCAAAGTCGGGCTGATGAACATGACCACGAACCTGTATGAGGGACACATAGAGAAAGATGCCAGGGAGTTCTCTGATAAGCAGGTAAATCTGATTTCACTAAGGAAATACACAGTCTGACCAGTTTTCCTACAAATGTTGTCATGTGTATATAATTTCTTCTGTTTGTTTCTGTCTGTTCAGGTATGTGGGACCCCGGAGTATATTGCTCCAGAGGTGATCCTGAGACAAGGCTATGGGAAGCCGGTGGACTGGTGGGCCATGGGCATCATCCTCTACGAGTTCCTTGTGGGCTGTGTTCCTTTTTTTGGAGACACACCAGAGGAGCTGTTTGGACAGGTCATCAGCGGTCAGTGTTTCAGTGTTACCATTTCATAAAACATCTTTTCCTGTATTGATTTATTGTATCGTCTGGCCAATAAGACACCATCATCAATACAATTTAAAAAAAAAATAGTTCAATATAATATGGTTTTACTTAATAGAAAAAATTTGCATTTAAAAAGCAAATCAATGCTGCTCCTCCTTGGCTGCTCCTTGATAAAGGATCAATCATTAAAACAAACAGCCAGTCATTTAATAGACAAACCGCAAATCAAGTTTAATATGAAGTGGTCACATTCAGCCTTATTTCTCCTGTGTTCTAGCTATATAACCCACCTCTACATTTATGTATTAAAGGTAGGTCATTAAGCATAAAAGTCCCTCCAAATATTTAAAAGTAAACCATCAATAATTATTTATATCAATCAACATAAATTTATCGATAGAATTTTATCACAGAGCGCTCATTTATTCTGACGTTTATGTCCACTGATCGAATCTCACGCCATCACCATCAACTAGGGTGCAAACATTTAAAATACAGTGTGAACGATTTGGCCAGAATTTTAGTTTTAGGTGCAACAATAAACATTTTTTTATTTACCCATTCTGCTGCTGAGGTTTTTTCAGGAAAAGTTGGCGCAGCAGCTGGTGTGTAGATTCTGTTGAGCACATCGGGAAAAATTCCCAAACCTCATTCAGACATGAATTAAACATTTGCGTAATGACCACATGGAAATAGTTGGCACGCATATTTCTCAGTTCTCACAATGTTGAAGGCTTGAGATTTCCCTGAAGGCCAGTAGCAAAACAGATGGCAGCTAAGTGGATTCAGCTTGACTTTAGACCACAAGTGAAGTTTGGATGTTCTGATGATATTGGTTCATTCTCTTTAGTCTCTTTAGAGCTTTTATCTCATTGCTGTCGTGGCTCTTATGAATTGTATCACGTTGAGTTGTTGGATAACAGCCTATATGCGCTGTGGCAAATGAATGGCATGCCACAACTGATTTGGTATGCTCTCAATCAAACTGTACCAAGCCTCTGAGAGCGACTGTTAATTAAAGAGGCCTGAACACACTGAATGGTGCCACCATGGCCTCAGGCCACACATACATATTCATAGCTCCCTCCCCAATTAGATTAAAGTCGGGGACAAGCGGAGCACAGAGCAGACAATCAGCACGACACAGACCAGCTTTCCTCCTCTTTTCACTGCTTATCCACCAGGCTGGAGAACATGTAAATCATCTCATTCAGCGTTACACTCACACCTTAGAATTACCTTTTTTCTTTTTTTTTTTCTTAGCACAGGTACTTGTGTGGAGGGAAGATTTAACTGTATAATAAAAAAAAAATTATTCAAATTTTGTATCCTTTGTTTCTTTTTCGTCATGCTTAGAGATAATATCACACAGTTATCACAATATTATGATAGTTTATAATTACAGTTTACAGGTTAATTATATATATATATATATATATATATATATATATATATATATATATATATATATATATATATATATATATATATATATATATATATATATATATATATATATATATATATATACGCTCACCAACATGATGATAGCAGTGATAACGAGCAGCACCACTTAAATAAACAGAAGCCCCCATACACATGTAATGTCAGCAATGTTGTAATGTAAACAATGGTTCTAGAGACGCACTTTTATGTTTTTCTAAACCATCATAAGTTCTCCTACATGTGGAGACATTCACTTAGTTGCAATCTAGAGCCTCACCACTAGATGCCACCAGAAACTACACACTGTACCTTTTAAGGCACCAGAACGACTCCTCACAATAAGCGTTCAGCTATACTCGTTTGTTTTCTATCTGACAATGATGCTTGGAAACCTGCATTTTGTATTTTCCAAAGTCAAAACCACATCTTGCAAATTTCTTCAGTCTGATCGTGACTTTGTGTATTTCCAGATGAGATCAACTGGCCTGATGGAGAAGACGCTCCACCTCTTGACTCTCAGGAGCTCATCACCTTGTTGCTCAGACAGAATCCTCTTGAACGGATGGGCACAGGTATGCACACACATGGAGAGAAGGGAGCTGTGGCACAGTCAGTAACTCTGTTAGCATCAGACAGGCACAGCACCGTAAATTCTCATGTGACCGTACGTGCCACCTCAGCACCACTCATTACTCCAAGTCACCGGGGAAGAAATTGAGGTCATGCAGCAGTGGGGCAGTTTATCCTGTGGTCTGTTCACCCTTTCGCTTTGATCAATTGCAATTATTTCCTCACTAGTCCATTAATCTGGCTCCATGCATGATCAGGCTCTGAGAGCGAGTAGATCTGTGGACTGTAAACGTGGACAAAAGCTTTTAATCAGAGTTGCCGCTTCAGTCTGGGGACAGTTGGACCTCAGCGTCCATCTAGATCTTCCCTCAGCAGGCTGCCAGTCACAGCGGCTCCCACTAGACCACCGGAAGGTCGCAGGCAGGAAATTGTACTGCATAATTTATGGTCATGATATCAGCTTGGCCCGCAGCCACCGGGAAAAAGGAAAACCTAGCGTAAGCGTTTCTGCGCCTCCTGCATCTAACTGATCCATTCGATGTCAATGCCTGGTGTTTTGTGTACATTTGGTTTCACAAGCAGTTTTTTTTTCCTGAAAATGCCATTCACACTGATTCATCTGTTTTGTATTGTCTTCAGGCGGGGCAGCTGAAGTCAAGCAGCATCAGTTTTTTCACAACCTGGACTGGAATGGCCTGTTGAGGCAGAAGGCTGAGTTCATTCCACAGCTGGAGTCTGAAGATGACACCAGCTACTTCGACAGTGAGTTATCTCAGCTGTAAACAAAGAGCAGCAATGAGTTTACTCAAACTTCTGACAGAACAATTATTCCCCAAACAGCACTTTGTTCTTGATGCAGTTTGATGGACAGTCATAAAAAAATCCCTCCATAAACGTTCAAATAGGATCTACTAATACCTGATTTGAATTTTAGGCCTGAACAAGTCATTGTTTTAGATCAAAAATTGCAATTTTAGGCAATGCAATCTTGAGATTAGATCTGAAGGTCACATTTTTTTATGGGAGCTATTATTCCAAAACTTAAAGGCCAAAAATGTAGCTTTTTCTGGATTCAAATATCTAAAACTGATTAGACCTATGTTAAACACTGTTGTTCTTTCATTATCCCAAATGTTCCAGCAACATCTTCTGTAGTGACTCTAATATGATTATCATGTACTTTCTTATATTTAGGGAACATTGTGGTGCAATAAAAAATAAATGAATCCAAACCTCTCCTCATTCCCAGCTCGCTCTGAGCGCTACCACCACCTGGAGACAGAGGAGGACGATACAAATGATGAAGATTTCAATGTGGAGCTGCGGCAGTTCTCCTCTTGTTCTCACAGATTCTCTAAGGTGTGTCCTCATATCTTCGCTCTCAAATTTCTCTAATATCAGCCTGACACTTTCACATTATCATTACTGCTTAAGATGTTCATCATGTAATGAGTGGCTATCCTCCTCTGCCCGGACCATTCTCTCATTGGGCAGACACCATGAGTAATTGGTATTTCATATGATAATGTGTCTAGAAAACATAGCCCCCCTCCCCCCAGCCTCATTTTACCCCTGCAGTAGTAAACATAGACTTCAGCTTTGCATATATTTTCCACTTGCGTATCAGATGTGTTTTTTGTGGTAATGTGGAGTACAATACAGTCAAACAGGCTGGGTGAATCATTGTTGTGCTGCATTGCAGTATGCTTCCGTCACATCAAAACAAAGCAGCATTACAACGGAGCTCAGAAAGCAGCGGGACGTCTCAGAGGAGAAGTTGAGCTACAGTAGACTGAACCTTTCCCCCGCTGCACATATACTCCACGTGCATTACCATAGACATCAGTGTTTCTGGTCTCAAACCAGAGTTTATAAATGTAAAGGCACAATCAATCTGTGCAGAAAACAAGACCATCTATTCATCATATTCTAAATAGTTTCACATCTGCATAAAGAGCAGGATTTAGCATTCTAAAGCATGCGCATAAATCATCACCTCTGTGTGATTGATCAGGTTTACAGCAGCCTGGATCTGTCCCGTGGGCACCTGGAGGAGAAAGGAGAGACGGAGGAGAAGAAGAGCGAGAGCCCACTGACTGTGGACTCTCTCAGCTGGACGCCCGACTTTGCCGAAATGTACGCTCGCCTCCATTTTTTTAAATCAAGATTGTAGCTTGAGCATCTGCACATGACACAGTAGGTGGTAGAGACTGAATATGCATTTCACTGCCTGAATGTAGAAATCATATTCAACACCAGATGAAACGATTTCACTACGTGCAGAGTTAAAAATTAAAATAAGTTAGAATTAGTCACAGGAATGTTATTTTAAAAGTGTGTGTGTGCGTGTGTTCGCGCGTGTATGCGTGTTCTACAACCATTTGAATTGAATGGATAAACCAAAAATGGCTCTCGAGATGGTGTTTCAAATGTTTTATACAGCCACATTATGTTCTCCTTCACTTTGGGATACACATTTGGTTGTAGTTTGCAGCTGTGCCACTAGATGTTGCCATAAACCTCACACTGTACCTTTAAATGGATTGATTGCTATTCATAAAATAGCAGAAAACATGCTTAATCATGATAACACATGTGTTTATCTCCTTATTGACCGTTTTTCTACTTCATCCAGGCCCTCCCTGTCCCACTCGACCGACACAGAGAGCATGAATCAGAGTGCTCGCCCCAGCCTGCTGCCGAAGTTTGCCATCTCCGCTGAGAGTGAAGGAGACGAGACCTCAGGCCTCGGTGACCCCAGCAAAGCCTCCTTCTCCATTGGAGAGCTGCCGCAGGATGAGCCCGATGCCATCACTCCTGGCAGCACCCATAGTGGAGCAACGCTCTCCGGTACACTTTCTACTTTATACTTTGTCTACATCTTAACAATGTGCTTGGGTTTCATTTGAGGAAAAATCAAGATCTGCCAGATGTGACCTATTTCAGTAACAACTTTCTAGTACCCTCATTTTAACTTTTATATGCAGCATATAAAGAGTTAATAAATGTCTTATAACACACTATAATGGAGTCATTAACAGATAAGTCTTAATGTATTTCGTCATCAACTTAACTCCTCCTGTGAGCACCATAACTGGATGCTGGTATATTGACGGAAAATGAAAGGTAAATAAACTTGTAATTATATAAAATATGTCTTGATAAAAGTTATAATTGCTGATAAACACTGTTTCCAGTCTTTATGCTGAGTGAAGTAACCAGCTTCACATTTATTGGGCAGACAGTTTTATTGATCTTCTCATAAGATTCTTGGCAAGAAAGCAAATATTTTTTTCAAAATTTTCTGATAACAAATTCAAATGTTTCTTCATTTATCCAATAGGCTGCTTCAACCGCTGCTGCTGCAGAAGTGCTGCTTAATAACGCTGACAAACAATGAAAAACTCAATCAGTTCAGTGTGTTCCTCACTCACACACATGTTTTCTGATCATTAGGAAGTTTCTCTGAACATTTGGACCAGCTGACACCCAGAGGTGACGGGGTGGAGAGCCCAGAGAGTAGCAGTCAAATCTCCGGAGACCAGGGTGTGCAGGCTGCCTCTCTGCGTCCTGAGAGTGCCGCGGAGAAGCCCGGCACTGTGGCGAAAGTCCCGAAGTCTGTCTCAACTGGCGCCCTTTCCCTCATGATCCCTGGGGGTAAGTCAGAGAACAAGAACACAAAGACATGTTGACTCAAAAATGTGATCTCAACCAGTTCCTGAAGGCCGACAGACTCATGTGAAAGAGATGAAAGCACATTATAGATCTGTGTGAAATTGCCCCAGCGTGACACCTGCTGTGAGTTCAATTTTACAGAGTGGCTGCAAGTACAAGCTGCTAACAGGGAAAGTGAGCAGGCGGGAGCAAGAGGTCTTCACTGCTGAGGGAGAGAAAATCCCATTAGATTCACCCCCGGCAGGAGGAGAATGAACCATGCTCACCGGCTTTATAGCAACAGCTTGGTGCTGCTGAATCCAGGGAAAATCTGGTTGATTAAATAAAACAAATCTGCTCAGGTGCTGATAATTTTCTGTTTTTTACAGATATGTTCGGGGTGTCTCCGCTGGCCAGCCCCCTGTCTCCCTACTCGCTGTCCTCAGACCCTTCCTCAAGAGACTCGTCTCCGAGCCGAGACTCCTCCCTCTGCACCACCAACCCCCGGCAGCCCGTCATCATCCACAGCTCCGGGAAGAAATTTGGCTTCACGCTGAGGGCGATCCGAGTTTACGCCTATGACGGCGACGTCTACACAGTCTACCACATGGTCTGGGTAAGGACTACACCAGGTTCTAGGATCAGAGGTTTAGAGACACACCAGACTGGCTAAGAAAGATCAGTTTTGCTGTTTTGTACATTTTATTGCAATTTCACTTCCACATTTATGAAAGAAAAGCATTAATCAATCAATTTTATTTATAAAGCAACTCACATTTGACCAAATGCTGAACAGTAAAACCTACAAAAGAAGCAACAATTATATCAATCAAACAGCATATACATGTGTGTATATATACAATTCAAAATAAGAAAAGTTCTTGAAATCTACAAGCTGATAGATTTTTGTTGTTAAAATATTACATTTCAATAAATAAAGCATGTTTTTCACGTTTGTAAAAAAGGACAGGGTAAAAATAAAAAAAACCAACTCAAATTTGAGGGATGCTGGGCTAAAAATATCTATGAACTATACCTGCCTCCTAATAAACAAATGATCATATATTTAAGGTGTCAAAGCAAAGAAAACCAATAGCAGTACTGTGTTAAAGTAAAGAATAGATTTTCAACATCTAAATTGTTAATAAATCCATCTTCATCCATCATG